>CM068346.1:38456365-38743865 GCA_034769755.1 Odontamblyopus lacepedii | reverse complement strand
TTTGTCTTTCTGTCTTCATAGACGCTGAACTGGGTCAAGTTACAGGTCAAAATGCTTGTTTTTCTAGGTATTTCTGAGCAATAAAACCACGTATAATTGAATAAATGTAAGGTAGAGCTGTTTAATGTGATACTTTGGAACATTTCAGACAAAGCAATGACGTATCCATTGAAAAAAAGCAGGTGATAAGCCTCTAACCACAAAATTATATAGCGCAGCGTTAAGTGAAAGGGCAAGTATGACAAAGCGTCTTAAAGTGGAACAGTTCTATCACTAGGCCTTCGGAAGAACTGAAGTCACCATCCCCAGTCTGGCAGCTATTACACATCTGTACTGCAGCGACACAGCACCACCGCTCCATTTAGCCCCGAGTCTCTACGGACCCAAACTTTTCCCCCCTTTAAACACGCTCACATGCACTTACGCTAACAACGGGGAGGTCGACCTGCTCTACCGGCAACCCCGCGATACTCGACCTGTCCAGGGAGCGGCCTGTCCCAGCAGGGGGGGTCCAATAACGCCCCCCAAACGCACCGCAGTGTCCCCGAGGAGAGCAGGGTTACGCTAAAAATCACTGAAGATTAACTCTCCGCAGGCTACATCGGCTTGTTCCCATTAGCTCAGCCTTACCCGAACGCCACACGACACACGCAAACAGTAATGAATGAGCCGCCAGCGTAATGTGGTTTAGATGTGAAGGCAGAGACCGCAAAAGTGTCACTGTTAATATAAATGTAATGGCTGAGATTTAAGTTAAAGGCGCGGTATGTAACGTTTTGGTTGGGAGTCCGTCACCTGCTTGTTTCTAGCCTGATTCATCAACCAGTTTCACTTCATGGAAACCGAAAAATAAGTCGAATTTATGAAACCAAAATATCCAACACGTAACCCCCTGGTATAAAAGTGTCTAATAATTTACGACCTGTAAATTACGATACGCATGTCACGATTCGATATATCCCAATACTAAAACAATATCGAGATTTATCAATAATTACTTCTAATAATATTGTCAACTACACCTTAATGAGAACTAAACTGTATGAAATATAAATGATCTTTTCTAAATCATGAAAACAGTGAATGCAACTAATGGATTTTAGTGAAAAATATTATTTAAAAATCGATTCAGATGCATTTTGAATTGATTCAAGAATTGTGCAATGAAGTATTACGATATATCACTGTATCGATTTTTTCTTACATAGTAGGTGAGTACTTTTTTTATTTAACCAATCGCTGCTATTTGGTCGTGACGTCTGTAATGGGCCTGAACGCTCAGTGGTGTCCAAGGAATTACAGCACAAACAGCAGCACAAACCCCGTAGGAAGAAGAGCAATAACGTCTTTCCCCTTGATAAAATTCACCAAACATTTTCTTTGTTCCGGCTTTAAATCCTCAACGCCGGGAATCGTTGCCAACACAAAACGTTTGGCATCGTCTCCATCCATCTGGAGGCTTTGTTTACTGTTGTGCTGCACCACAAACGGACCCAGAGGCGCTGGAGTTTGACGTCAGGGCCTCACAGCTCTTTGCTGATTGGCCGCAGCACCGACTACAACTACAACCACCGAGTGTTTTCTGATTCCTGACTGAGTCGTTGGAGAGAAATGAAACTGAGCGGAGGCACCAGGTGGCGCCAGCCTGGCTATGAACTGCCTGGCGTGTTCCACAATATGACACTAAACTGTTCTACTTTAGATTTATTCTATTATTTTTGGCTTTATAGCTTAAAAATACCTAGAAAAACAGGCATTCTGACTGTGAGCGGAGTTGCTTCTCCACAGATCAGACCTGTAACTTGGTCTGTTTTGGTCTGTTTTAGTTTAACACACGTGTGTCAAACATGCGGCCCGGGGGCCAGATCCGGCCCTCCAAGACCTTTAATCTGGCCCTCAGCTGATTTTTCTATTAAAATACTTAAAATTTTCTGATTTTTCTGTTAATTTTCTGCACCGTTCAGCACAGCAGCGTCTCCGGCGTTTCTGTACGTTGCGACTCCCACCAGAGCAGCACAAATGAAGACTTTCCTCTTTCCAAACGCTCTTAAAGGACGATCGTTTTGACTGTCGACCGTGACCCTCATCAGCAAAATGTCAAAAAATGAGAAAAGCAGATGCTGAGTTCAGGATTTCCCAAGAAAAATAGTCTAATTCTTATTTGTTGACAGAGGTGAATGGGAAATCTGTGCTCAGTGTGTTTGGAACAAGTGGCGTTGCTCGAGGAATATAATCTTAAACACCACTACGAGACACGGAGAAAAATACAATAACTTGAAGAAAGAACTGAGTTTTCTGATCCGGCCCTTTTGGGATCAAAGTAGGCTGCATACGGCCCCCGGACCAAAATGAGTTTGACACCCCTGGTTTAACATCATACTGTGAAACATTCCAGCCAAAGCAAAAGCATCTCCATGGTGTAAAGCATTTAAAGGACGCTCCACTAGAACAGTTACACAAAGCACCTTTAATGTTCCACAGTATGGTATTAATTATCTTTATGGAGACAGGTGACATCGTGCCAAGTTCTCTAAGTATTTTTGAGGCACAATGCCTAATAGAATAAAAAGGAGAGCTAAATACATTGTGATATTGCGGAATATTCCAGGCAATGGGCCATGTTCATGGACACAAAGCAGATGCTGCACTCCCAAACAGAAAGGTTACAGAGTGCACCTTTAGGCTATTCGAGAATCAGGAAAATAAAAAAGCAAATATCTTAGAGCTAAGGTCAAAATTCAGATTGTATTAAAATTCATGCACACAGGCCCTCAGTCCAATTGTTTTGGTCCTCAGGCTTCCAGGTGAATCGGCCTCCTGCAAGTAGCACTTTTTAACTACATGTTTCTGAACTCTACGTTGATCAAACAAATGTAGTGTTTCCTTTTGAGGGTCTAAGCCTGGACAAAGGTCCGGAGGGTCATTCAAACCTGTTGTAAAAGCACAGATTTGAATTACTCACTGTTTTGCCCACCAGTCTATGACCCTCGATCGGCCCTCACAATCAAAATTTTTAATATGTGGCCCTTGATGAAAAAAGTTTGGACACCCCTGTTGTAGAGGATATATAAATAAAGAGCTGATACAAGAGTTTCTTTATCCATCGCAGCTTGGTCATGTTAAATGTAGTTTAAAGGTCCTATGCTACGACTCTTGTGAGCTTCAAGCCAGGTTATAATGCTGTTACCTAGAATATTAGAATTAGAACATCTTTCTTTGTCATTGTAACAAATACAACGAAATGAAGTGCGTTCCTTGTTCAGTGCAAAGGGAATAAAATTATGAAATAGTAAAAATATAGAAATATAGAGACACTATGTACAGTACATAAAAAGTGCCTCTCACACCCACACATGTCCCAACCGCACACTTCCACACTCATAAATGTAAAAACTGTGCTTTAGTGGCCCCATTTAGTAAACTAATGGCTGTTTTATACACTCGTGTTTGAGTAATCTTGCAATTGTAAGGCTTTCTGCATCCTTAAAGCTCAAAATGCTCTATTCCATGGTAGCTTGCAAGTTTTTTACCTTTTGTTCAGTAAAAACCGGCAATTCCAGGGCTGACATTATCCAGATGATTCTAGTGAAGGTGGACGGAGTTTAAAAACACAACGGAGCACTTCCTGTATGACTGTGTTTTCTGTTTGGGAGAAGAACTCGGCCTAAATATGCAGGATTTGTGTGTTAAACATGTGTGAATGAAACAAAACACCGCATGAGGTGAGGTAAGGAGATGAGGTAAGTTTGTGATGAGGAAACAACGTTAAAACAGATGAGAAAACGGTATAATCCGGCTCTTTTAAAATCGAGCATCCATTTATCATCACTGATAAAGTCCTGTCACTGTAACAATGACCAGATTTATGAACTGCATTCTGCTCATCACCTTTTACCCCCTGCGTGCGTTATCAGCCAGAGAAGCATTAATATGGGAAAAATATTGTGCAAACTAAGTCGAATTTATGAAACCAAAACATCCAACACGTAACCCCCCTGGTATAAAAGTGTCTAATAATTTACGACCTGTAAGGCAGATAAGATAAGGTTTAATTCACAACGCGCACTGGTTTTCTGTAATAAAGAAATGTACGGAGTGAGATATTTGGGGGAGTTTAAAGATACTAAATGGAAAAGTCATTTTGGAATGGAAGCAATTTATGTTAAAGTAGGTGGAATAGAAGTATTTTGAAGTATTTTTTTCCGGTACTACTTAATAGAAGTGCTTTTTTGGTAGTACCTGAAGTTATTATCTTTTCATGTGCATTGGTTTTAAATGTCATATCAGAAAAAAGTTAAGTCTACTTGAGCAAGAGTTATTTAATTTGCGTTGTATAATTGTATTTTTTTAATTTTACGTGTGAAAATTTGCTCTACTGTTGTCACAATACGAACATTTCGAACTAGATTTCGATTTAGATGCTAATTTGATACGGCAGTTATATTAAAGGTGCATTGTGTAACTTTTTCCCATGCTTTTCTCCATGCACACTTTATTGCTTTATCTCGAATGTTTCACGGTACGGCATTAAACCTCTTCTATCTTCATGAAAACCAAACCGGACCAGTCAGAATATCTGTTTTTCTAGGTGTTTTTGAGCTATAAATCCACCTGTAACTGAATAAATGTAAGTTACAGCAGTTTAAAGTCACACTGTGGAACATTCCAGGCAGAGCAATGACATATCCATAGAAACAAGCAGGTGACGGAGCCTCCAAAGATTTTTTTTTTCAATACTAATACTTGAAATCAGTATCTAGAATCTGGGTATTGCTACTTTCACAGCCCTAATTCACACAGCACTTTGTACAGAGAGTTTGTGAACCAAGTTTTAATGTATTTTTTTGTCTGTGAATCTTACTACACTATAATCTACTATATAATAATACATGTGCTATAAGTAGGGATGTAACAGTAACGTAAATCTGGTGATATCGTGTCGTCAGAGGTCTCACAATAATATCGTGGACAATCACAATATATCGAATCCCAAGTCTCTTTGCTTAAATGAATATTTATGATGCAGAAATAGCTGAAAAAACAGAGGGAACTACATAGACCATGATCCTTTGCTCCGTTTCAGTGCAGATACATGAAGAAATAACTGTTCTAAGCACTTTTACATCTTCACTCTTTGGATTAAGTCTTGTGAAGGAGGAAAAAGTAGCAGATTCACCACAAAATATTGCAATAAATCTGGTACAGTTTCATCCCTAATGACAATAAACGTTGTACCAAATGACTGGTCAAAGCATTTTATAATGTCAGTCTTGTTATTATGTAGAATATCTTCTTTGGATTAAGTCTTGTGAAGCATTTTTAGAGGGAAAAAGTAGCAGATTCACCACAAAATATTGTAATAAATCTGGTACTGTTAGATGTTTATGGTGAAAATATCGTACAGAGAGATTTGGATATCGTTCCATCGTTATACGTTAGACTAATGAAGAATCTTCCTTTTGAAATATTTATTGTTATTGTTGACTAACAGGAAGTGAAAAAGGACTGTTTCTAATTTTGGAGAAGAGGTGGGATTTAATAAGTTTTTACTTCTTCTCACTCCTTTTCGGGCATGTAAACAAATGTGATCGTCCTTGTTTAATATTTTTTGTTTGTTTGTTTCTTGTATTTGGAGTTTGCATGTCTGTACATATGATTCTGTGCACTATGCTCGAAATAAACCATAAACTAAACTGAACTAAACATCCCTAATGACAATAAACGTTGTACCAAATGACTGGTCAAAGCATTTTAGAATGTCGGTCTTGTCATTATGCGGAATATCGTAATATCGTGAGCTTTCCCACGATATCGCAATAAATATTGTACCGTGAGACTTGGATATAGTTACACATAAGCATTAGTATTTTCCACAGAGGACGGTGTTACTCACGGTGCCTGGTCGGGGATAGGGGATGCGTCCCTTGTACTCCACCCAGCGATAGTCGGGCCCCTCTTTGTGAGCGAACGGCCCGTTAAAAGCAGCTCGGATCGACGCCATGGAGTAGACACACACCGCGGAGCCACGGAAGATCGAGCTGTGGGACCAGGACGAGAGATTTAAAGCTGCACCATGCAACCTTCTTCGTGGCTTGAGATGTTACTGGTTGTCATGGGATCTTTTAAAGAGCCCATATTACGCTATTTTCTGATCTACAGTGTGTTCTAATGTTGTTTCCACATCAAAAACAGACCTGGAGTTGTGTTTTGTTTCATTCACACATGTTTAACACACAAATCCTGCATATTTAGGTTGAGCTCTTCTCTCGAACAGAAAACACGCCGTTCCACCTTGTGATGTCATAATACAGTAAGTGCTCCACTGTGTTTTTAAACTCCATACACCTTCACTAGAATCATTTAGATCAGGCACGTCAAAACTATGGCCCGGGGGCCAAATGTGGCCCTCAGACCAATTGTTTTTGGCCCTCAGGCTTCCAGGTGAATTGGCCCATATTACCACAAGTAGTACTTTTTACTGCATGTTTTTGAAATCTACATTGATCAAGCAAATGTAGTGTGTCCTTCTGAGGGTCTAAGCCTGAACAAAGGTCTGGAGGGTCATTTAAACCCGTTATAAATGCACAGATTTGAATTATTCACCGTTTTGACCCTCAGTCTATGACCCCCGATCGGCCCTCACGCTGGTCTGTGTTTTAATATGTGGCCCTAGATGAAAAAAGTTTGGGCACCCCTGATTTAGATGATTTCAGACCTCGAATTGCCAATGCTCACACATGTATATAGCTGTAAATATGTCACTGATGTAAATAATTTCTGAGAGAACTATTTTTATCTTTTATCTTATTGCATTTATCTTATTTTTGAAAACTTGATTCTAACTACTTGGTCGGTTGCATCTGTAACGAAGAAAATTTCCCCTCGGGGATGAATAAAAGTAATTCTGATTCCGATTCTTACTGAGCTGTTAACTGGAAAACTACCTCTTCATGACATCACAAGGTGGAACAGACCATTTTGAGGTTTATAGATATAGATTAACTCGACTAACAATAAAAAGGCTGTGTGAATGGAGCAAAACGCAACCCCACGCACGGTTGTGAGGAGGTAACAACATTTTAACGTGTCTTAAAGCTCGCGAGAGTCCGTTTTGCGTAATATAGGACCTTTAACAGAGAGCGGGCGCTCCTCTCCCCAGATCTGACCTGTAACTCGGCCAGTATAGTGGAACCTGCTTGTTTTCATGTTAATAAAACCGGCGATAAACCTGTCAAACCTTTCCGAAAAACAGCAGTAATGTAACATAGAGACAAGCAGGTGGCGAAAAGAAAAGATCAAAAACTTACACCATGTACGTTTGACATTAAATTTGAAGGAAAATATAAACTACAAAGAAAGACGGGCTTCTTTAGGTTAGATTTATAGAAATGGAAAGGCTTTGGGAATGTCACGCTAGACTTTTGAGGGGGGCCCACTCTGACCCCAACACTCGCCCACGTTTGACCTCTGAACTCCCACACGGTCAAGTATCCGCAAAGCTTCCTGTTCTGCATCCAATAAGCCACTGGGGTTTAAGATGAGAGTTAAAACCGAATTCTTATCTTGTGGGTTACGGGATGAGTGAAAGAACCGATGAATGAAAAGACTGCAGTTTAAGTTTGCGCTGTATTCCCTTTACAAACACAAAAAAACTCACAAAAAGCTCCAAGAGTATATAGGCTATTATCACCACGGATTTTCTACGGCAAAATCCCTGTGGAAAAGTGTCGCCTGTTTTCGAGCAGCTTCATAAATCTGCCCCAACACCAAATCTTCATCCAACAAGGAACAAAGAACAGATTCTGTCCATGAAGAATTTATCCACAATGATCAAGGGAAGAAAGACAAAAACTTAAAGGAAACAACGACGAGCATTAGTAAAAATCGATTTTGTGATGTCGATATTAGCACAGACTGGGAGATTAGTGCAGTTTACATGCTACAGATGTTCACAGATTAAATGTCGACCATTTAAACTGCACAAATGTCTCTGTCTGTGCTGATATCGACGTCACAAAATCGATTTTTCATTTTAATTCTTGAATCGGTCTGAGCGAACAAGTTATTTCTGTTTTCTTCATGACCGTAACGTGCTGCTCAATAGTTTCACTGATGCTCGTCGTTGTTCACCTTTAAGTTTTTGTCTTTCTTTCCTTGATAGTTGTGGATAAATTCTTAGAGACACTTTTTGGAGACACTTTTCCACAGGTATTTTGCCGTAGAAAAGCAGTGACCGGAAGTTGCGCGACTCAACATCGTGATAATGTCTATACTTACACATTGGCATAAAAAATTTTATATTAAAAAATTACTAAGAAAAATATACTTGACTCTTCTTACTCTGAGAAAACTATACATATACACTCCCATTAGTACAAGAATTTAACTAATAATGAAGAAATAAAGCTGTAAACCTCCTCGTACCTGGATGTGCTGAAGACTCCATAGATGATGGGGTTCTGGGGGTCCTTAGTCTCCAAAACAAACACGTCCTCTACAGAAATACAATAAAAACACATTAAAAAAGCATTACTTTCTAGGGATATGTCAGTGCTCTGCTCAGAATGTTCCGCAGTGTGACTTTAAACAGCTCTACCTTATATTTATTCAGTTACAGGTGGTTTTATAGCTCAAAAATACCTAGAAAAATCAGCATTTTGACTGTGAGTGGGGTCGCCTCTCCCCAGATCTGACCTGTAACTTGGCCCGGTTTGGTCTGCATGAAGATAGGAAGGTTTAATGCCGTACTGTGGAACATTCCAGACAAAGCAAGAACATCTCCATGAAGAAAGAGATGAAGATGCTTTTGTCATGTTTTACTTTTGGTCATCTGATATATTCACTTTATTATTATTATAAAATCAGGTCAAAACTACAACAGTTCATATAAAAAAAAGTATTTATTCAGGTGAAGGGGGTGTGGGAGACATGGGAGGACAGTGGAGGAAGGAAAGGAGGAGAGGCTTTGAGCTCATCGAAAAGGACTTTTATTTTGAAAGTCAAAGGTTGCACAAATGAAGGAAGTGAGGGTGGACACGCGAGGCCGTTCCCAGAGTTCTTACAAAGCACAAAACTTATCAAACTTAGTATTATCTTTGAAAATATTTGCTTCTCCAAGTCCTTTTTAAACAAACTTAACTAAATTACCCAAAATCGTGACTAAACTACATCTGGGATATCCACGGGTTTCAGCCAATCAGGGATAATAATATTAGAGAAATCATCGCCATGGTAACGTATAGTAAACAACATCCACTTACAGCAGCCGTGATATTCTACTCAAGAACTCAAGTACTTTTTAACCATTCAAACAATACATTTTATGCAAATTGTTAATCGCTAGGTGCACTCTAAGAAATGAAACACTGAGGTTTTTCAAACTACATCACATATTTGAGCTGTAAAACAGCTGTAAAACAGCTACAGAACATCCAGAACGCTGCAGCTCGAGTCCTGACTCGAACCAGGAAGTACGAGCACATAAGTCCTGTGCTCAGGTCTCTGCCCTGGTTTCCTGTGGCTCAGAGAAGAGACTTTAAAGCAGCTCTGCTTGTGCACAAGTCTCTCCATGGCCGAGCTCCAAAGTACATGTGTGACATGTTAGTGCCACAAGAACCATCTGCATCTGAGGAGCTCAGGGACCAACTCCTGCTGTAGTCCTGGTTTAGTCCTGGTTCAGTCCTGGTTTAGTCCTGGTTTAGTCCCGGCCTCCTGCTGGTCCCAGAGTCAGGACTAAACTCAGGGAGTCAGAGTTTCAGATTCTTCCTGCAGCTAAAACCTGGAACAGTCTGAACATGTGAGACAGACTCTGACTCTGACTCTGTTTAAATCCAGGCTTAAATCGGTTCTGTTTAGCTGCATCTGACTGAAAGGTTTTTATTTTCCATTCCGCACTCTTCTCTTCTCTCTAATTCTTTCTAATTTAATGTTGCATCTCTATTTTAAAATTTTATGATGATTATTTATGTTTTAATTTGTTTGTATTGTGATTTTAATGTATTTCTTATTTCACTTCACTTCATCACTTTGAATGACTTTGTGTACGAATTGTGCTGTACAAATAAACTTGCTTTGCCTATTTGTTCACAAATATTATTTTTCAAGTTTAATTAAGTATGTTTAATTGTGTGCAAGTAATAAAGTAATGTTTTAAAGTAAAGTAACACTATAATAAATAAGCAATTAATAGTGTTGTGTTGCTAATTAAAAGTGTTGTGTTGAGTTGACACACACGACGCACAATCTCTGCACATGTGCATTTCCTGTACGTCAGCGTCATGTTCAGCAACGTCCTTCATCATCTGGAGCAGTGGCGTTTAGCAGCGTTCTGTTGGCAGCAGCTATTCTTACAAAATCGTCATTAATCCATCAAAATTTTGGTAAGTACACTGTTTTTTTTAGGATATGTTATTGAATATGCTTGTTTTAACACAGAAATGTTTATGGCTTGTCTGAACATGTGTTTGGCTAGAATCTGTTTTGCGTGGGTCCAGTTTGACTGATGAAACTGTTAAAATGCTTTTTCAAACTATGGTAGTTTTCAGCAGTAAATAAATGACCAAATGTAACTTGAACCAATAAATGCTCCGTCATTCACATACTGTTTTAATAAAAGACCAATACTGCTCTACACCTGGCGCGCACCGAAGTACAGAAGTATCATCCAGGTGGTGTTCTACATGTATCTCTACAGGCAAAATGTTCAACGGTTACCATGGTGACACAATGCAAACATTTGCCAAAATTGGTGGTTTTCAGATTGTAGAAGGTGCTGATGTTACACTCTCAGACAGGGGAAAGACTCACTTTTCCCTATTAATTACATTATACTTCACCATGAAGTCTCCAAAATGTAAATTCACAAATGTTGCTCCTGAAAATTTCTATCAGTGTCTACACGCAATAAACAAAAATCTACATTTTAACAACATTAATTTTACTTGCCCCCATCTGTATTAAATAACATTGGTCTACAGAATGCTGTGATGTCGTCTGAAACCTCAGCAATTGCTAAAAATGTTTTAATAAAGTCTAAAAACTCAAGAAAAAAATACGAAATGGATTTAAATTTGAATCCAAACTTCAATAGGATGTAAACCAGAACTGAACCTGAACAAAACAAGCTCCAAACCTGAACTTAGAGTAACGCAGACTAATTTATACTTGAATAATTTAATATTTGTATCTGAAATAAATAAATAAATAAATAAATAGAAGTTTATGCTCCTCCAGTTGTTCCTGAACCCCACTTTGAGAACCCCTGGTGTAAAAGAGACAGAGGAGACAGACTGTTATGTCTGCACTGTGTTTTTGCTGTATGTGCTGAAGTTGCAGAAGGATTTCTTCTTCTTTTTTCTCTGTTTTCTCTGTGTACTGGTTCCAGATAGTTAGTATAGTTTCCAGATTCCAGATAGTTATTAGTAAAAAAAGATAGTTATGTCACAGAGAGTAATCTCAAGACCCTTTTTTAATCACTGTAAAGAGCTTTGTGTCGCATTTTTGGACAGAAAAGCGCTCTATAAATAACGTTTGATTGATTGATTGATAGACGGAAAGGAGACAGGAGACAGGAGACAGGAGACAGGAGACAGGAGACAGGAGACAGGAGACAGGAGACAGGAGACGGGTGCAGAGAGTTTTACCCAGTTCATCAAACATCGTGTCGACTCCCGAAGGTCCCGGGATGGAGCAGACGAGCCGAGCTTTCAGGAAGGTGGTCCAGCGGTTTATCAGGCTCCTCTTACCACCAGCATCGTTCTGGAAAAGAAATACACGTACAGAGGATATTTTATTTAGTGTTCTTTTACATATTGTCGCAAAGTCATTTTTCAAGATTTTCGAGAAAACACAAAAATAAACTCCCTGTCTATATTGTCTATAAAATGACGGGTGTTTTGTGTTTTTATTTTGTTTTGTTGTCCATAAAAATCGTTCGGATTGGCCGAGGAGGGAGTCAAAACAACACAAATGCAGCAGAGGTTTGACTCAAAGGGGTATTTATGCATTCAAAATATTTCATAAAGCTTATTACTGTTTGCCTTTTCTGTCTTTTGAGCTTCTGCCTCTAATAATACTTTTACTTTTTCCTAAAATTGTCCACAGTTAAATGGATTTTTTGGTCCCGTCTTTGTTTTCAGGTTTCTTCTTTTTTTTTCAGGTTCTTCTTCGGTTTCAGATGCAGTTTGCAGCTTCTGTTGTGGTTTCTGCTGTTTTTACTTTTATTTTTTCAGCCCTTCACAGTCATTCACACTGGCTTCAGCACTTGGATAGTTCCTAGTTCAGATTTTTTCAGATTTTTGTTACTTTTCTGTTTGCTCTTTGTTATTAAGGGTGCGTTCACTCTGGTTTAGTTCTGCTCCAGCTTTAATTTTAGTAAACTTGTTGTTTTTGTGGTGTGAGTGAACTGTTTTTGTCATTTTCCTTATGTATCAATTAAGATAAATAAGTATAAAAGTTCACTGAATTTGATTGAAATTAAAATCTAAATATCTATGTGATAATTATGTCTTTGGACAAACGAAACAGTGGATTTTGGGACATGCCTTGAGCAAACAGCCAAATCTTGCCAAGCTTACGAAATCAGTTGTTTATCGTTTTTATTTCTGAAGATAATTTAGCCTGATATTTCGTTCCTGTACCTTGCAGACCCGAGCGACGCGGCTGTAGACCCGTTTGTCCCACTGCCCGGCCTCCACCGCCCTCTCTTTGAAGAAGAAGTAAACTTTATCATCGTTCGAGCTGTGAGTGTCCGGGATGGAGAAGGAGTCCACAAACTCCGGCTCTGGAAACACAAACACACATTTAACATCAAGTCCAATGTCAAAGCAAAGTTGTGTGTGGACTTCAAAGGACAAGAGGACATAAGCGACTCTGGGTTATTAACGACAAAAAGACAAACAGCGCCTACATTTGTTATTCTGGATGTTTTACTCAACTTCCAATCACCATGTGGTATTAAAACTAAAAGATTTTCAAACACAATGTGAATAGTAAAGAAAAAAACCCTTAATACTCTATACTGATTTTAGATACCATGAAATATAGTGTTATTTAGGGATGTCCCGATCCATTATTCCGTATCGGTATCAGCTCCTAATCCGGCGCTTTTATGAGTATCGGACAGTATCGGATTCAGTCACCAGTTTCACATGTTTTTGCAGCATCAAAGCGCTTTACTGCAGCCGTAAATCAAAACGCCGCCATGTCGCTGTGTGGGACTTTTCACTACAACAAAACGAGAGTCAAACAGCGACGCAAACGCTGCAAACAAACAGTTTCTCCTGGAGGAACCAGCAGAGCCACTTTAACACGACCAATGTGATTCGTCACTTACAAAAGAATCATCCGGACGAGTTTGAGATTTACGAGCGCAAGACGACAAATCCACAGCAGCAAAACACTGGAGGAGGAATGTGAAAGAAGAGAAAAGCTGTGTCGAAATGGCGACAAGTCCAAGAAAATAACACAGAGGATTGTCTTATTCATCGCTTTAGACGATCGACCGCGGTCTGTCGTGGAAAACATCGGCTTTCGTCGTCTAATGGACTTTTTGGAGCTAAGGTACGAACTTCCTTCACGACACATTACAGAGACGCCACTACTGAAGCTACTGAAGATCTCTGAGCGTGTTCGAGCTCTTAAATTGGATGCAACCGCAATTTCATTCATAGGTTTTGAAAGTGTAATAAAACACTTAAATAAATTTGGAATTTTTTTGTATTACATTATAGTTTATTGTTTTCTACTTTATTTTATTTTATTTATTGCATGTTTAAAGTTTGTCTACGTTTCGCTCCAAGTGCCGCAGTGATTTCCTAATGTTGTGAACCTGTTCGCTCATATGGCAATAAAACTTTTCTGATTCTGATTCTGAAGTAATCCTTTCAATCCGTGTATGTTTCCTTCTATTCGTTAGGGTTGAATTAAGAAAAGGTATCGGATCAGTATCGGAAAGAGCACTGCTTAAAAAATTTTTATCCTGTGTCCTTTTATACAGATTAGTATAAACGTACTACTTCACTAGAAATGTCTATTTTTTCTATACTCGTTTAATATCAGTTATTATCTGTGTAGACATTGTTTTGAAATAATAGTGAAAAAAGACTGAACCAAGACTGAAAAAAACCCAAAAACTTTTATGTTACCACAGGTTCAGAATCAGTTTCCCTTGTACATCATTTGTTTTATATGTTTAGTTCGAGGGATGTAACAATAACCGAAATCTGGTGATATCGTATCGTCAATAATATCGTGGAGCAACACAATATATCGAATCCCAAGTCTCTTTGCTTAAATGAACAGTTCTGATGCAGAAATAGCTAAAAAAAAAAACAGAGGGAACTACATAGACCATGATCCTTTGCTCCGTTTCAGTGCAGACGACATGAAGAAATAACTGTTCTAAGCACTTTTACATCTTCATTCTTTAGATTAAGTCTTGTGGAGGCGTTTTTAGAGGAAAAAGTAGCAGATTCACCACAAAATATTGCAATAAATATGGTTCGGTGAGATGTTTATGGTGAACATATCGTACAGAGAGATTTGGATGTCGTCACACCCCTGTTTAGTTGTTCTTACCATTGAGCCAGTTGTGGTCGTAGGCCTCTGTGCGGATATAATGCTGGCTGCTGCCTTTAAGGGAAGTGCGAAAAATAGCTGCGTTTGCCCCCATGAAATCCACCGAGGTACCTGCATACAGCTCCCCATCTGCAGAAACAAGGCAAATATCCACAAATCAAATATAATGTGCTGGGAATTCTGAAAATACTTTTAGTTTCTGAGTGTCCATAACTTAAATAGAGAAATCCCCACAGAAAAGGTCTATTATGATCATTGTACGAAGATATACGCCGCCTGCTTCTCCTCCACCTGTAATGAGTCTCGACGCAACACTTAAAATTCTAACACCTAAAGTAGTTTAACTGCACTTAGAAAGCAATAAAATAACTTAAACTAGACTGGTATTAACCCCACCCAGCTAAGGTCAACGCAATGAGTTACTGTAATGTACATTTTTACTGCTAAATTCTCCCAAATGGAGTTATATTAATCATTTCTAATAAAAATGCACTTCCAATAAAGGTGCATTTCACAGCTTTCTTGGTGGAAGGTCCGTCACTTGCTTGTTTCCATGGAGATGTTATTGCTTTGCCAGGAATGTTCCACGGTATGACATTAAACAAATCTGTCTATTTATTCATTATAGGTGTTTCTGTTGCTCAAACATATAATAATTCTCACTGTGCATAGGGTTGCCTCTACGCAGATCTGACCTGTAATATAGATTATAGTTATAGCTACCATGGAACATTTTAGACAAAGCAATAACATCGCCATGGAGACAAGCAGGTGATGGACCCTCTACGAGAAAAGTCTGCACCTTTAACAAACTATATGTAAGAATTTTTAGATTGTACATTCCATAAACATGAACAAACGTCGTCTACAGATACAAGGCAGACATTTTTTAATCAAATATAGCTTTTATACCATATTTTCTGGACTACATATAACTCACACCAGCCAAAAAATGCACAATGAAGAAGAAAAAACATATATAAGTCGCACTGGACTATAAGTCACATTTTGGGGGGAAATTTATTTGATCAAATCGGACTCCAGGAAGAGACATTTCATCTTCAAGGCGAGTTACAGTAATAACAGAACATAGAACAACAGGCTGAACTTGTGTCTGGTGTGTTCACGTCACATATGAACAGTTATTCACAAAACTAGAGCAGAAACAACAGAACAAGTTTACCAAACTCTCCATCTCACTCCAAATCACTAAATACATTGAATTCTTCATCCTCGGTGTCACTTCTGAGCAACTACATATACTCTAGCTAAATTAGTTTTAGCCACAATGAGCTTTTTTGTTTTCTTCATTGCAGTTAGAGTTTCCTCCACTTTTCTCCATCAAACAAAAGTTTCTCGCTCACTCCAAACTTTCTTCCTGCTGCTCGATTACAGTTTTCAGCTACAGATTTCACGATTTGCAGCTTGTAATCTGCAGAATATGAGTTATATATAAGAAATATATATTTTATATATAAGTCGCACCTGAGTATAAGTTGCAGGACCCAAACCATGAAAAAAAGTGTGATTTATAGTCTGAAAAATACAGTATATAGTCTTAATTACAAAAACAGGATGGTCAAATTGTTGATGTTATAAGTTGGTGTTTTGGTTCTCAAAACAAAGCTGAAATGCAGCTGGTTTAAACCTAAAACGCCTCTCTCTGATCTGAATAGTCACTGCCTAAGCCTCAGCACCTACAGTCAACGATTAAACAGTGCTAGTGCAGCCTCTGCAGCTCAGCGAGGGAACTCTGGAGGTTCTGAGCTTTCACATGAGGCCTGTACATAAACTGAGAATGAGAAAAACTTGTACGTGTCCTTTATCTGCAGGCTAAACGCAGATTCAGTTGTGATGGTACATGTTTTTTGTGTTTTTTTTGTTTAAACTGTACATACCACTTCCTTTAACTAATACAGAATGCTCTTACAGTACTTAAAATGGCTAAAAACTTCTCATCTAATTACAGAAGCATTAAAATTAAGTATTATTTATGGAATTAATTACTGTTGTTGCCCTATATTATTAAAACAATTATGTCTGTAACGCCAACAGCACTATTTATACAACTTATTTTACAACCTCCTCCAACAATCAAACAATGCATCTGAATTTTGGAGCATTAACAGTAGTAACAGCATTAAATACAGACTATAAACATCTCCAAACCTGGCACGAGGTTTTAAAATGTAAATACAAACATCACGGATAGTAAGGAGGCCGTGGTATTTTAGTGTAAGCGTTTTATATGAACCACAAGGGGCAAATAAAGAATAATTAAAGTGATTAGAGGTGAGTCAGGTTTACGCTGGGAAAGTACATGGAGGTGCAGTAGTTTCCTTCAGGTACATAATTAAAATAGAAAATAAAT
Organism: Odontamblyopus lacepedii; assembly: GCA_034769755.1. Classification (NCBI taxonomy): domain Eukaryota; kingdom Metazoa; phylum Chordata; class Actinopteri; order Gobiiformes; family Gobiidae; genus Odontamblyopus; species Odontamblyopus lacepedii. The sequence goes on along the minus strand of CM068346.1, from coordinate 38,726,917 downwards.
CGCACTTAGAATAGTTGATTTGAAAGTGTAATTATTATGACATATGGTGGGTATTACAGACTGGCACATGAGGCATAACAACAGGACAGTTCCCAGCTCCACTGACACAGCAGAAATAGGACATAGATCTTAAAATATGAGAATTTTTTGAGAATTTTATCACCTCTAACTTGCTCCTTGTTGACATTTATTTATAGTTCGCTCCATCTGTCATTAGGGATGCACCGATACAAAACTGGTATCATATATCAGCACCAATATGGAAAATTTAGATGGACTGGATATGAGCCGCATGATATCGGTTCAGTCACACTTTGGTCTATAAATTGGTGTAATAAGATGATTTACTGGACAAAGTCTGTCCCAAACACCACATAATATTGAACTTGTGTTTTTCCAAAGCTGTTCTAGTGACTTTAAAAGATAAATAAGAATTACAAAACACATTTGGATCATTTTTTTAACACACGGCATTTGTGTTTAAAGGAAATAAATCCCCCTCCTGTGGGCTCACCACTCACAGAGGGGTTCATAGGGGGTCAGGTGTGCAGAGGACTGGGCTGCGAACAGCTGCCCCCGCAACCCAGCCGGATAAAGAGGGAGAAGATGGATGGATGGAAATTAATCATATTTTCTCCATGGATGTATAATAAGAGCTGGATAAGACACGCCCCCTCTATCTGTGACCCCAGATTAATGTGTGGCTGAGCGAGGTATTTCAGCCTGCAGTCCAAAAACAATTCTCCCGTAGAACACGATGCATTTTTTGTGAAATCAACCTGCCCGTGTTCGGCTGACAGGGCGTCCACAGCTTTCATAAAGGTCGGATTTTGTAGGATTCTTCTGTATTTTTACAATATTAACTAATAAAAAAAAGTTAATTGTCAAAAGCACCTAAAAATCAACTTTGTAAGTCAGCCTCACTCTGAGCCTGCGCTAGCTCCGCTCTAGCAGCTCGTGCTCTGATTGGTCAGAACTGTGTTTCTGACGTCACACGCTGGGGCGTTTTTGGGGTCATGCGCCAATGAGCTCAGACCACTGAAAACAATACGCCGCCATCTTGGCTTCGTCTTCCAGATTTATTTTATTTTATTTATTTATTTATTTGATATGGACATAACAATTGCATTGGACAAACCAGATACATTGTTTCAAGTGTTATAGCACAAGTGCTTTTGTTATAGTTCTACGATTTTCTCTGCCCTGGTATCGGTTAATATTGGGTACTGGCAGATACGGAAAGCCGAAGTATTGATATCGATATCAAAACAGAAAAAGCTGGATTGATGGACCCTTACCTATCAGCTGCTTCATCACAGGTTATAAAACACTGAACAATGGAAGTACGGGCAGACTTCAACGGACAATACCACTACAGTGTGTGAGTGTTCAAGGAGCGTTCGAGGCTGTTGATTATAGCGCCGTTTCCCTTTTTCACCGGGGCTTAAAACACCAAACCAGATGCAAAAGTGATTTTTTTTTAAATCAGACGTTCTGAGGAAAAGGAGGACGAACAAACCAACTAACTTCTTATTAGTGCCAACATTTTATCCTTATAGAAGTACTCAGGAAAATGTAAAGCTTTCATTTAATTGTCAAAAGAGGATAGGTGGTGTTACAATAGTGTACGAGCCTAAAACCCCATTGGATTGTGAATTAATTACATTTGATTTCACTTTGACTTTATATTACATTTAGTTAGAAAAAGCTGTATCTTCCATACATTCTATAAAAAGTCCAGTACGGCCACTAAAAACCTCTGTTTACATGAGGTCTGGGTCTCATTTAAACAACATTGGCACAGAACAGAACAGAAGGAGAACGCCTGCAGTATAAGTTATGGTGTGTTTGTGCCTAATGTTATTGTGGGGGGAGAGAAGACAGGCCGGTTTTCTCTGTTAAAGGCATCCACTTGAACTAGTCCGGTGATATTTACTGTTGGACTGACCCTGTGTAAAACCACTGTCTACACAAAGGTCAGAGCTGTACGTCTGCTCGACTGTCACAAGAGAGAGTACGATATTAAAGTACCAACAATATTTAAAGGGCCCGTATTAGGCTATTTCCTGATCTGTTGCTTCCTCATGGGTTCATTTACACATTCACACCTGCATATTCACGCCGAGTAATTGTCTCAAATGGAAACTTCACTACATTTCATCATTTGGATCAGGGTTCTCCATCCTTTTTCATGTTTTCATCCTGTGAGCTACTTTCTGTAAAACGAAAATGCCTGAGAGCGACTAGTTTTAGCGGACGTGCCAGAAACCGAGGAAATATAAAAGCCACGGTTAAGCCTCAGATGAGGTACAGTTAGACAATTAGTTACACTTCTGAACTTGTCTCATTGAAAGCTTTTCGTTCTTTGTTATGTAATAGGTAAAAAGCGTCTATTCATCAATGCCTGTTTTTAAGATATTGCTGCAAAAAGTGCTCTTTGTAACAGATTTGATCATCCATTGTTTACACCTTCTGCACTTTATCTTCTTAGACGGTTACAGCTACTGCACTTTCAAACTATTTACTACATTCATTGCACTTTACTTTCATAATTGATGTTTATCTGAATTGATTGTTGTTTTCTGCTCTTCCAGTGCGCTGTTGACCACTTGACCAGGTCACAGCTGTAAATGAGATCTGGATCTCCATGAGTCTTTCCCTGGTTAAATAAAGGTTAAAAAAGACGCCTATAAAACCTAAACCATTATCTAGTTATCAGCTGATAAAGGTAGGCATCAAAATGAGACATTTACAACGGAAAGTGGCATTTAATCAACCATATTTTAGTTATTCAGCACAATACATATAATTCGAAAATCCCTTGGCCCTGGAATTGCAGATCTCTACTGAGTTCAAGATAAAATGTGGCTGTTAAAATGAAAACTAGCGCTAAATGACATCACAAGGTGGAACAGAGCATTTTGAGCTTTGCAGATGCAGACAGCCTAATAATAAAAAGTTACTCAAACATGTGTGAATGGAACAAACAAACTCCAGGTCTGTTTTTAATGAGGTTACAGCTCTAACACGGCTTAAAGCTCAATTTTGTGACCTTTAAAGTAACAACAATAAGTCCGTGATTCTCAACCCAGGTCATCGTCCTACAAGAAAATTAAACATGATGTTTGGGAAGCTTTTTTCTTAGTGGTTTGGGGCCACTGCAGTCAGCTGTAATTATGGGGATCAGTGGAATGTTTATAAGTGTAGGTTTTGTGGTCATGAGCGACCACAGAGCTGAGTGGCCCCAGTAAGTTTCACACTTTTTCTATAGTTTTGTTTGAAAAGTCAATGAAAAAGGAATGGAAAATGTACTTCCCAAACTCCTATGGTAGTAAAGGAGTTCATAGTAGCAGTAGTAGTAGCAGTAGTAGTAGTAGTAGTAGTAGTAGTAGTAGCAGTAGTAGTAGCAGTAGTAGTAGCAGTAGTAGTAGCAGTAGTAGCAGTAGTAGTAGTAGTAGTAGTAGTAGTAGTGCTGCTGCTGCTGCTGGTGCTGCTGCTGCTGCTGCTGCTGTAGTAGTGGTAGTAATGGTAGTAGTAGTAATGGTGGTAGCTGCTGGTTGCTGCTGGTTGCTGCTGGTAGTAGTGGTGGTAGTGCTGGTGGCAGTTGCTGCTGCTGGTAGTAGTGGTGCTGGCTGCTAGTTGCTGGTGCTAGTGGTGGTAGCTGGTGGTAGTGCTGGCTGATAGTAGTAGTGGTATTGCTGGTAGTTGGTTGCTGGTAGTAGTAGCTGGTAGTAGCTGGCTGGTAGTAGTAGTAGTAGTAGTAGTAGTAGTAGTAATAGTAGTAGTAGTAGTAGTAGTAGTAGTAGTAGTAGTAGTAATAGTAGTAGTAGTAGTAGTAGTAGTAGTAGTAGTAGTAGTAATAGTAGTAATAGTAGTAGTAATAGTAGTAGTAGTAGTAGTAGTAGTAGTAGTAGTAGTAGTAGTAGTAGTAGTAGTAGTAGTAGTAGTAGTAGTAGTAGCGTGATTTGGTTGTTAAAGGTCCTATATTACACAAAATGGATTCTTTTAGCCATGTTATAATGTTATTACCTCATCAACAACGTACCCGGAGTTGTGTTTTGTTTCATTTACACATGTTTGAGTAACACTTTATTAATTATGGAAGATAATTTGATCCATTAGATTTTTTATTTTAAGTTCCACTGAATTTCTTTCCTCTCTGAAACTCTGAAAAAAGGTGTTTGCATTGTTTTATTCTGAATTTTAGTTTGCTGAAATTTTAAGTATACTTTTTCAATATGTTTCGAATTTAAAATAAAAAAAAATAAAATAAAATCACTGTTTAAATTATTCACCACCAAAATTCAGAGTGTAAAATTCGCAGAGAAAAAAAATTTGCAGGAAAGACAGAAGCAATCGATCCTGAGTGAGTGAGGAGGACAGAGGCGGTTTCCTTTTGGCCGTTCACATTTGTTTTCAGGGTTTACGCTTAAGAATTAAAAGACATGAGGTTTTGATGAGGTTAATTCTGAAAATTAGAAAATCAGATCGGATCATTCGGGATCGATTGCTTTTGCCTTGGGATCTTGGATCTTTCCTGCAAATTTTTTTCACAGCGAATTTTACACTCGAAATTTTGACTGTTGAATTTGAGGGCTTGAATGTATTTGTGCTGGGTATTAAAAGGTGATTTTTTTAATATACTGAATTTTAAACACTTTGAAAACAGAATAAAAATAATTGAAAGATGTTTTTTCGAAGTTAAAAAATTCAAAGCGGAAAATTCAACAGCTTTTAAAATACAAAATCTGATTAAACATAATAATTATCAGTGTGTTTACATCTGCAAAGTTCAAAATGCACTGTTACAACTTATCACGACATGTAGCGGTAGTTTTCATGTTAACAAATACCTTTAACTTTGAGAGATGAGCAATTCCCAGGTGGATTTTAGTGAAGGCGAATAGAGTTTAAAAACAGAAAGTTTCCTGTATTGGGGCCTGTTTACACCAGAACAGCTGTGGGCAAAAACAACTAAATATTTGATCAGAGGTGCTTTTCATTTAGACGGTGACGGTGTTTTTGAGGCTTAAAAACACAAAAATCTGAAACCACGCTCCAGAGTGGAAAAGATGAATAGCGTTTCCGTCTACACTGCCCAAAACACAAAACTCTGGTCAGATCTGCTCACATCAAGTTGTCACTAAATCTTAAGAAGACAAATTTCATAATGTTTAATGCTAGGATAAAAAATGATGTAACATTAAAAATAGATGAGTGGGAAATTCAAAGGGAAAATGAAACCAAATTTTTAGGAGTCATGATTGACAAAGAACTTACCTGGAAATCACATAAATTATACAAAAGGAAAAATCGCAAAAGTCATTGGCGTTTTACACAAAGTTAAATTTTCATTAAATAGTTCTGCATTAATAACACTGTACTACTCATTGATTGTGCCGTACTTAACTTACTGTGTAGAAATCTGGGGATCAACGTGTAAATCTTATTTACAATCTCTATTTGTTTTACAAAAAAGAGCCTTGAAAATCATTAGTAACAGTCACTTTAGAGATCCTTCCAACCCATTATTTATCAAATATAAGGTACTGAAATTATATGATTTAGTTTACTTTAGAACACATGTGTCAAACATGCGGCCCGGGGGCCAGATCCGGCCCTCCAAGACCTTTAATCTGGTCTTCGGCTGATTTTTCTATTAAAATACTTAAAATTTTCTGATTTTTCTGTTAATTTTCTGCACCGTTTAGCATAGCAGCGTCTCCGGCGTTTCTGTACGTTGCGACTCCCACCAGAGCAGCACAAATGAAGACTTTCCTCTTTCCAAACGCTCTTAAAGGACGATCGTTTTGACTGTCGATAGGGCCTCATCAGCAAAATGTCAAAACATGAGAAAAGCAGATGCTGAGTTCAGGATTTCCCAAGAAAAATAGTCTAATTCTTATTTGTTGACAGAGGTGAATGGGAAATCTGTGCTCAGTGTGTTTGGAACAAGTGGCGTTGCTCGAGGAATATAATCTTAAACACCACTACGAGACACGGAGAAAAATACAATAACTTGAAGAGAGAACTGAGTTTCCTGATCCGGCCCTTTTGGGATCAAAGTAGGCTGCATATGGGCCCCGGACCAAAATGAGTTTGACACCCCTGGTTTAGAATATTACAAATAATGTACAAAGCAAATGGAAATGTACTACCAATTAATATTCAAACAATGTTTGAAAAAAGAGTAATTCCAGTCTGAAGGGAACAGAAGTATTTAAAACCTAGATTTAGAACCAAGGTTAAGGAACAGAGTATTGTAGTAAAAGGTGTAAATTTATGGAACAACATAAATGATAAGATAAAAGAATCAAAATCGCTTAACATATTTAAAAAACTGGTTAAATCAAGTGTATTAAATAATTATGAAACTGTAAACTGAGATAGTGGTCTGTGGCAAAGTTAAACATTAGATGAAAACATTCATGACTAATTTTAGTTAAATTAAGATGCTAAACCAGAAATCAATTGTGAAAAGTAAATATATTTTTTGTAAAAAGGGGCAGAAAATATAAGATGTATTCTTCTCTCTGCTCCTTTTCATTCTGATATTGTACTGTCATGTAAAACAAAAAAAAGCCTTTTCTTTTATAATGAATGAAATAAAAAAAATAAAAAATAAAAAGTTTACGTCACATACAAACTGCACAGAAACAAACATGTCGCATCATTTTCACGCGTCGCACCTTCAAGCACCTTTGGCAGCTCTGATAAACTTACAGGAGGCTTCCCAACAGATGTACAGAATATTTTTGCTCCTGGTTGCCATGATTGTTTTGCTTTTCAAGAAGAAGGACGATTATGCTCATGTGCACGGACATAGCGGTGTTGTGGACAGTGGATCACAGCACCGTCTCTCTGCCTGGCATGCAAACCCAATCCACTTCCACACACTTATGCAGTTCCTCCTGAAACGCTCGTCTAAACGCAGAATAAAAAATGAGGACGCGACGCCACTTTTTAACCCTCTGTTCAGACCGTCATCATATAAATGTAGCCTCAGTTTATTCCATTTTCAGCCTAAATATGAAACAAAAACTTAAACATATGTGGGATATTTGTAATGAGGAAACAACAGTATAACGTAGATCAAAACTGTGCGTAATATGGGCCCTTGAAAGTCCAAATCTATTCCCGAGTTGACTACACTAGGGTGAAAGTGACACAGTGGGTTTTGCATTCGCCCACTGACTATACGGTTGCTGGTTTGAACCTCACTTGCACTGGTGTTCGATGTAAATGTCCGTGTTTAGGTTAGAAAAGGAGTAACTGTACTGCACAAAGTTAACAAGCAAATCTTATCGCACCATCTAAATACATTGTGTGTTTGTATGTGCAATTTTATGATCTAGTTTAGTCAGTGAAGTTTTATGGGGCCATTGCTGACATCCTGGTATGAAATAACTGTACAGGACCACACACGGTCTTCATCCAGCGCTGTGATCTGAAGACAGAAGCCGCGCTGTAGAGTCAAAGATTAATGTCACCAGAAAATGAATGAGACCGTTACAGCGTGATCGGAAATAGATATGAGGAGGCTCCTCTTTGGCCTTTTTCTGTTTCATGAGGAGTTAAGATTTGGGATCTACCAGTCACAAAGGGAGAGTCTTTTTATGTTTTTCACTACTCAGGGTTCACACTCTTTGTCACTGACAAAATTTCAAAACTTTTCCATGACTTTTTCATGACCTAAAGTGAATTTTCCATGACTTTACAGCCCCTACATATGTAGAATTGAGCAGACTTTTAGGGCTAAAGATGAAACGTTAACCACTCACCTTATAGTTTGGTATTATAGTTTTTTAATATTCAAAATACTACCTAAAACTCTACCCTTTGCCATGGATTCTACCTGAACGACTGAAGGATTTTACACACATCTTAAGAACAACTACGAGCCAACCATCGGATGGGTAAGAAAGCTGGAAAAGGATGCTAAGAGATTAGCAGAGAAGAGGAATCATTCGCGCTTTAACCTCAGATACCGTCAGAAGCAACTTATTCCTAAGACTTTGCAAGCTCCAACATTCTGAGCAGAACTGAAGAAGCAGCCAGGATGAGCGGCGAAACATCTTCTACCTAAAACTCTTGTCCAGCTGACGAACTGAACTCTGCCCTTTGCCGTGGATTCTGCCTGGACGACTGAGGGATTCTCCACACATTCAAAATACTGTCAATGGATTTATTGTCGTCTCTTTTAAACAAAACACCTTATTGTGTATTGTCCCGTTGGAGCGGCTGCGCAGACGTTTGGAAATACAGTGATCCCTCACTATATTCACCTATCGCGGCTTCGCTGCTTCGCGGAATTTTTTACAGTGCTTTTTTTACAGTGAATCTGTATCTTGTTGATAAAGAAGAGGAGGAAGGACTAAAGAAGAGGAGGAAGGACTAACACTTGGTCGCGCAGCCTTCAGTAGAAAAAGACGCTACAGCGCAGCGGAGTCAGGACGAAGAGGCGCAGCTGGAGGGACTGTGAAATACGCGAGTGACAATGTTTCCTACCTTGTATTCATTACTATATAAAAAAACACCGTTCTTTAAACTATTATAGTTATTTGTAAGAAAACGTTAATATTTCTATTTCTTAAACACATTTTGGGCCTGAAAAGAGATTTTATTTTTTGTTTCATTCTGCAGTAAATTGCATTGTAAAATAACAGTAAAAAATAAAGCTGACTACTTCGCGGATTTCACCTATCGCGGGTTATTTTTGGAACGTATCCCCCACGATAAACAAGGGATCACTGTAATCATAATAGCCCAATGAAAACTCTCCAAAACAGGTTTTTCCCAATGACCATAATCACTTTGAATTCACACACTGACCGACTGGTCCCGCATTTCTTATCCCTATATCCCCTGATCCCCTTCCATCCACCTGTGTGCAATACTTGATATAGTGCAATATTACGGCATAAGTGCAATATTTATTTAATACAGTGCAATGTTCTGACTGGGTGCAATTTTTATCACAATATTTAATACTGTGTAACATTTAATCACAGTGCAATATTTAAAAACAGGGCAATATTTTAATATTTTGATTGAGTGCAGTATTGATACCTGAGTCTTGGGTGTCTCAGCTTACTTATTTATTCTATTGTGTACTGTGTGTAAATGTACCACGTCTGTATATGTATATGTCTGTATTTGAGGGTGAGTTGCTTTTAATCTGTAGAGTAATAATATATAATACGTAGAGTGGCAATAAAAGGCATTGTATTCTATTCTAACTTTACAGAACGCTGCAGTTGCGTGAAAGAGATACTAAAATTCCATGACTTTTCCAAAACTTTCATTGGATTTACAAAATTCCATGACTTTTCCAGGCCTGGAAAATGACATCTTCAATTCCCATGACTTTTCCAGGACTTCCATGACCGTGGGAACTAGTGACTGACAACTAATAATGTATACTTCCCTTTAATTCATATAAAAAGTGTAAGAGTGTTAACATTAAAGTTTTTTTTTTCTGTCTGTCATTGTGATAGAGAACGTCTGGCCTAGTTATCATAATTTGAAGTAATATGTTCAGGAAAATGTTTGAAAATATCTGAAAATAGTGTTTTTGTTTTTTTAAGGGCCCATTTTCTGATCTGTGTTAAATATTCTGTTTCATTCACGCACATTTAACACACAAACCCTGCAGATTCAGGCTGAGTTCTTCTCTCAGTGCACCACTTTATTATATTTTATCATCTTCACTAGAATAATTTGGATCATTTCAGCCCTGGAATTTCCCATCTCTACCGAACAAAAGGCAAAAGGACAGTGGTAAACTTTAAAACTAACGCTGCAGACAGACTAATAATAAAGGATTACGCCGACATGTGTGAATGTCTAAACCAAATCCTAAACCTCAAGTTAAAACCAAAACTAACCCAGGATTAGACTAGGACTACATCCATCTGAGACTTTCATTTCCTTGGTATTTCAGAAATTCTGTGTGACCCTGAGAGCTGAAAGGTGAAGCTAAGATCGTGACAACACCATACATCAGCCGGCGTATCTTACAGTGCGTATCTGAGCGGCCGTTACAGCGCGACAGGAAAGAGATACGGGGAGTTTCCTCTTTTGGCCTTTTCTGCTTTATGAGGAGTGAGATTTGGGACAGTTACCGGTGAGACGCGCTGCAAACGGCTCCTTGGGGCTGAAGGGACACTTTCCTTGGCCCGACTCCTCCGAATGAGACAGCATGAACAACGCCTGCTGGAAGTAGAAGATAATAGGAAATGCATTACGCACTTTCAGAGGCGATAAACATGATGCATAAACACGGGTTCAGAGGGGCCAAAGGGAAGCATTTAGAACTGTCAAGGGAGTTAAAAATATCGCCGAGTTCAGCCAAGTGTCCAGTGAGGTCGGGTTTTGGGGCATCTGCAGAGAAAGTGACCAAACATGGAGAGAGAGGAAGGCCACGTGCAAAAGTTGTGTGGAGTTTGGTTCAATGTGACTGCAAATTTCAGTATAGATTAAACAAACATTTTGGTAGATGAACAACACACAACAACAGACGACATTTAGCTTTTTAACAGGTTTAACAGGACCTTTTTAAGACGATTTAAATGAAAATTAAGACCAACATCGCACCCATTATGCAGGAGAAAAACACCAGATCCAATTCTAATTCTGACCATTACTCACTGCTTTAAATAACGAAAAAATACTTTTATTATAAGATCTCATTCAGAACTCATTTATAGTCGTGTGCGTTGCTTATAAAATGGCCAAAAAATCATTTATAACGTTCTGACCAGACAAACTGAGCTTTCACATTGTCAACGGTTGAGTTTACAAAAAATAGGCCCATGAAATTTCAGACCTTTGTGAAAAAAAAGACTTGGGCAACATAATTTAAGACTTTTTAAGACCTTAATTTAGGAACACAACATTTTTTAAAGACTTTTAAGACCTTGCTGTTACCCTGTGATCATCCAATCAGATTTGTTTATTTAAGTGACACAGATGAACAGAGTTTAGTGCTTCGCTCATTGCAGAAATCTCCAATGTTTTTCAGCCCCATCAGAATTTTTTCCTTTATTTTTCCCAATGCAGACGGATCGTGCACGTTCCTAAATGACACCCATCGGGAAAAAAAAGGGATTCACCTTGACTCACATCTTCATAAGTAGTGAACAGATGTGTATTTTAGATCCCAGCCAAGATAAACTAGATGAACTTTTCCAAATTAACTGATTGTTTGCAAAGTAACTGACTGTATTACTTGGAAATGATACCTGCTTTTCGATATGTGTAGTTGTTCTTCCTCTATCCCCCCGTGATTGTGCAAACTGATGCCAAGAAATAGTGTCTTCCATTGCCTAATTTTAAAACATTGCCTCAGATTTGTTTTGTTTGAATGCTATTTTTCCCATTTGATTTACTCATTGTTGCGCATCATCGTCATTTCATAAACCCGCACATTATATGAACTATGAATTACTGCAGCTCTGATAGTTAAAACTGTGAAAAACGACGGTCGACACATCAAAACACGAATCAGATGAAACTTAAGTCCTTTTTAAGACCCCGCGGCTACCCTGATTAAAATCCACAGTAAAGACCACGAATTTATCTTAAATTGAAGTAAAACCTGCAAATTAACTTTTCTTTTTTGTAAGAATAATAACAAAATGTACTGAAGTGTGTTAAAACATAATTTAACATGTAAAAATACAGCCATATTTCTAGCCTAATCGCTCTTCTATTTCCAGGTTCTTCATGAGTCTGTTCAACCTGAGAATAATAATAATAATAATAAAAATAAATAATAATAATAATAATAATAATAATAATAATAATAATCACGTGAATGGCAAAAGTAAAGAAACAAAGATTCAAGTTTCATAATTAAGGCGTTATTTAAACAGAAATAGAAATCATGAAACAGAAATTGTTGTAATTTGGTCATTTTGATTGATTTTGATGAATTATAATTTAACTGGAATAATAAGAATAGTATAAAGTGTATATACTGCATTTGTATGACAAGTAGACTTAAACTAAAACCATTATTTGACAAAAACTAAACAGATTTTTATCAAATGACTAAAATAACATTATGAAAACAATATATTTTAGCTTTTATTATGATTTAAGACTGTAGGAAAAAAGTAAAAGTTAAGTTAGTTAAGTACAGCGAATAAAAATGTTTATTAAAATGCAAAAAAGAGAGAAAGGGAAACTACATTATAAATTAGCCAAAATAGAAATATAAGGGGGCCACATTATTTTTGTTTTAGTTTAGTTTTTTTGTGTGTGTTTGTTGGGAGGGAATGGGTTAGGCAGTTTTTTTGTTGTTTTATATTTGTTGTAGTATTGTTTCATGTTTCTGTGTTTTGTTTTTATGTTAATTACTGTATTTTGTTAAATGCTGCTGTCTTTAATTTTAAAAATAGTCTGAACTTAAGGTAATTTTTCAGTATTTCTTTCTATATACGTGGTTTCCATTATATTTTCCCTAGGGTTACAGTGCATGAACAGGATGGTGCAGGTGTTTTACCTCATGGCTGTGTCCCAGGTGGAGGTAGTTGCATTTGGGATGATACGCTCCGGTCCCACACGCGTAAATGTGGGTTTTATTGTACGGCTGAAGCAGACGCACAAAGTTGGCACACTCCGTCTGACAAAAGGAACACAGACAAAGAATTAAAGGCACCGTATCGCCCTCTTTTCAGATCTTATAATGTCGTTTCCTCATCCAGAACATACCTGGAGTTTTGTTTTGTTTCATTCACTCATGTTTAACACGCGAAGCTGGTAATACAGGAAGTGCTCGAGTGCGTTTAGAAACTCCACACACCTTCGCTAGAATCATTTGGATGATTTCAGTCCTGACCAATCTCTACTGAACTAAAGATAGTGGTTAAGTTGAAAACCACAGCTTCATGACATCACAAGGTGGAACAGAGCCAGGTATGTTCGTAATGAAGAAACAACATTATAACATGATCAAAAAATAGTGTAATACAGACCGCTTTAAGTGTCCAAAATAGTGGTGAAGAATAAACCTTTGTGTTATTATTAGTGCTGTCAATCGATCCATAGATTGTGTGGTGGTCTGTGTGATTGTAGGGTCTGATTATTGTAAATTTAATGTAAATGTAAATCTTACTGTTTTACTAAATGTTACTGATGTATTTTTGACCCCTGTGACCCTGACCCTTGTGGCCACAATCTGGCGTGTTTACATTCATGCATTTTGTCATGTCTATTCATTAGCATGCATTGTCCCAATCAAATAAACAAATAAATTAAATTAGATTAAAATATTTTATCGCAATTAATCTCATGAATGTCATAGTTAACTTGCAAATGTCATAGTTAAATCACAAATTAATCGCACATTTTTGTCCATTGAAAAATCATTTTAATACTCTTATGAACGCAGAAAAGTGGATAGGCTTTGTGCAGATGTTTTTTTTTATTGCAACTGTGTTTGTGACCGTGTTTGTCGCCCCATCTGCCATAGAACTATAATAAAATCTATTATTAAAATGTATTATAGATCCACGGCCCCAACGCTGCTGCACTGAGGGTGAGGACGTCATCACACGGGAGCTGTTTGTTTACATGTGGCAGCAGCTCGTGGATCCGCAGCAGCGACGCTTTGGCGGAGAAAATAAGTCCAGCGACAGAAATATCTATTAAATACTGAGACAGATCTGAATCCTGCAGCTCAGAGCAGTGAAAACAGCCAGAGGAGAGAGGCTGCAAAACTTCTGTCACAGTCCTTATTGAAGGTCATAGCTAATAATAATACTGCATTTTATTTATTAGGCGCCTTTCTGGACACTTAAAGTCACCTTACAACAACATAAACAAATGAAATACCATTAAAACATACAGTTAAAAGCTACAGTTAAAATGGGACAGTATCTAATTGACTGTTTGTATTTAGTATTATATTTTATTAGTATTCAAAGGTAAGTGCATATTCGCCGTATGTTTTGGAGCGACTTTATTTTGTGTTTTCCTCGTATGAATAACATCAGCGCAAACACAGGACTTCTCAGTTTCGTACAAATTGTTTTGCTTCCTGTTTACAGCCAGATCCTGTAAATTTCTAACGTTACAACTTATATAAAAAAAAATGTTCTGTGTTAACTTGTTAACAATGCAATATTTTTGACAGCACTAATTATTATGTAACTCAACATAAAATGTGTGTCGTCATTCACATTCACATGCTAATTGGAAGCTATGATAATCTGTCCTGTAGCCTATTCCGATAACACTCATACAGATTTACCTCCAGGTTCTTCCCCGCCAGTCTGCAGTGCTCGACGTGCTCCTTCGCTGCCGGCCAGTAGATCTGAAAAATCCACAGGTTTGCATATTCCAGCACATGTCAACATCTAATATTTATTTTTCTGCGGTGAGTGAGCATACAGTGTGTGTGGGCTGGTCCAGGCTGTCCGGTCTCAGCAGGTAGATGTAGTCTTTTCCCCCGACCAGCAGCCAGCCCTGGTCCTCGTCCAGCAGCAGGGCCTGGTAACCGCCGGCCACTCCTCCCTCCCAGAACACCGCAGATCTGTTTCTCAGCTCTGAAACACACAGAGGGGGAAATTTATAACGTGTGATAACAGATGTAAGAACATGAGGAGGGACTCACAACAAATACAAACACCACAACACAACAATAAAAAGCCACACCCAAAAAACCCACAACAGAAGTGACCGCGGGGCTCTATTTCCCGACAGACCAAGCGAGGAGGATCAAGCAGGAAGTGAATGGGAAAAGTTGAAGAAAAGGAATGTGAAAAGTAAAGGAACGGAGAAGTGAACGAAGTTAGAAATGCAAGTAAAAGTAATTTATTGTTCTGTGGCCAGGATCGATGTCACTGTTTGACAGTTGTTAATAATTTCCTACTTTCCTGTTGGAAAGTAGAGTCCCGCGACCACTTCCGTTGTGGCTTTTTTTGGTTGTGTTGTGTCTTTTTTTTTTGGTGTATTGTGTCTTTTTTTTATGTGTTGTCTTTTTTTTGGTGTGATGTGGCTTTTTTGGTATATTATGGCTTTTTTTGGCTTGTTGTGTCTTTTGTGTGTTGTGTCTTTTTTGTGTGTTGTGTCTTTTTTTGGTGTGTTGTGTCTTTTTGGTGTGCTGTGTCTTTTTTGTGTGTTGTGTCTTTTTTTTTGGTGTGTTGTGTCTTTTTGGTGTGTTGTGTCTTTTTTGTGTGTTGTGTCTTTTTTTGTGTGTTGTGTCTTTTTTGTGTGTTGTGTCTTTTTTTGATGTGTTGTGGCTTTTTGTTGTGTTGGGGCTTTTTTGGTTGTGTTGTGTCTTTTTTGTTGTATTGTGTCTTTTTTTTGGTGTGTTGTGGCTTCTTTTTGGTGTGTTGTAGCTTTTTTTGGTGTATAGTGGCTTTTTTTGTGTTGTGGCATTTGCATTTGTGTTGTGGCTTTTGTATTTGTTGTGAGCCCTCCCAGTTTCCGTACTTTATCACTGTGGTGAAGCCAATTCTTTGTATGAGAAGGACTTAAAAGCTCAATTTTAAAATATATCATTCTCCACCAATAATGTATACACTGGCTTTTCATTCAAGATTTCTTTTTAAAATCCTTTCTCAGTGTTTCCCGCAGAAAACTGGTTCGTCAAGGTGGTGACCAAAGCAAAAGTGAGGACCGGGACGCGACAACTGTAATTTTGTGAGGATTCACATGGTTTGGAGGGACGTAGTCAAGGCGGGGGGCAATTGTCGTCAAGGTGGCCGCCCTAACTATAAAGCGCTGAGGGTAACACTGTTTATACATGCACAGGTTTGTAAAGTCCTGATATAAGGGCGTTTGGACTGCTGCAGGGAACAGCTGTTTGCCCTGCGCTGTTCTGACTGTACAGGTTTGAGTCCGTTTCCGTGCTTTTAATCTTTGTGAATGAGAATAACTTAAAACACTGGCTAAATTTGGTGATTTGCAGATGAAATAAGGCTGAATAGACCTCATTTTACCATAAAAACTGCAAGGGGTGTATTTTTTGTTGGTAATTTAATAGGTACTTTATCAGGTTATTAGCTACTTCTGTCAGCCAGTAATGCAGTTACTTCTTTTACTTTTACTTTTTTGAAGGATCTTGCACAACACTGGCCTGGTTTTCATAATTCAAAGTATAAATAAAGGAAAATGCTTGAAAATTGTGCATCTAAATGTTTTTGTTTTTTTTAAGCAAACTAGGAAGTAAAGATTGTCTATGGTATTAATTTAATGACCATGGGTGTTTCAATCAACTATACTAATTGTACCACTGCAATACATGGACAAACTTAACCAAATTCTAATTTTTATTTTATTTAACCTTTGTTTAACCAGGTAAAAACCCACTGAGATCCAGATCTCATTTACAGGGGTGACCTGGCCAGATGGTCAGCAGCACACGTCAAGAGCAGAAAACAACAATAATTTAAGATAAAAAACAAGAAGAAAACAACAATCAATTAAGATAAACATCAATTATGAAGGTAAAGTGCAATGAATATAGAAAATATTTCGAAAGTGAAGCTGTAACAGTCTAAAAAGATAAAGTTCAGTAGCTGAAAACCGCCTAAAAAGATAAACCTAAAGTGAAACCCAAACAAAACCAGGACTAGACCAGGGCTATATCCATCTGGGACTTGCATTTCGACCTTGGTATTTCAGAAATTCTTTGTGTGTCCCTGAAAACTAAAAGGTGAAGTTAAGATCACAACAAAACAAAACATAAGCCAGTGTATTTTAGAGTCTGTAGCTTTGACTGGGCCATAGTTTAACTCGGGCTCAGACTCGCACCGGGTTTGGTCTCTGGGGACCTGGAGCTAAAGCAGGCAGAAAACGAGAAGAACAAACAGAACAAATTAACCCTGATCCAGCCCGGAGCCCCTCTGCTGCTCTAACCATGTTTATTCTGGGTCAGACTGGCCTCCCAGAGAGAATACTGAGACGGGGAACATGATGATGCAGATACAAGGGGAATAAGGCAACACGGAATAAGTGTAACTCCTTATTTTCAGTGATTTAAGGTGCATTATTTAACTTCTCCATGGAGATATTTATGCTTTGTATTGAACGCTCGACACTATTGCTTTAAACATGCTTTTTCCCCCCAAATACAGGTGTTATTGCAAAAAATAAAAATAAAAAATCCTTGAAAAACTGAAAATTACAGAGTATACCTTTAATATTTGTAATGTATACGAATTCTCAAGCAATGCAAGCAACCTAGATTAACTCGTTAGGCCAATATAAGATTTATCAAATGAATAATTGCAAATAAATCAGTACTAGTAAGCTGACGGAGTGAAGCCTGTTGATGTTTTTATGTATTTGTTTTGGTCTTTAAATATTGGAATTGAGGTATTAGGGTATGAATGGTTGAGATCAGCTTGTTCTAGGATGATTTGGTTTGAATAAAGGAGCGTCGCTGGGATATTGACTCTCTTATTACTCTTACCGCCATTCCCTAAAGCAACACTGTCACCTACACAATGACATAAAAAGGGTAAATCTATACGTTGGAACATTTTCCATATAGACAGAAAACAAAACAAAAACAAAGACATGCACCACAATCTACAGGTGGAATAAATAAATAAAAAATGCCACACTACGGACTATTAAAGCCAAAGGAACATTTCAGTTCAGGACTGTGTAAACACTCATAGTCAGGACGCATGTTTTTGAATGCAATAAAAAACAACGTGCTTTTATTTGAGTCTTATTTGATGACTAAAAGGGGGCTTTAAATAATTTAGGACTTTTCATTTTCATTTTTGTCCTTCATGTACAACCAGGGCTGTGTGACCTAATATAATGGCCCCAGATTAAAGTACATTTACAAATTTTTTTACACTTTAAGGACAATCTTCCTGGGACACGAAGAAAAAAGTGTATCGCAATACAGTGATCCCTCGCTATATCGCGCTTCACCTATCGCGGCTTCGCTGCTTCGCGGAATTTTTTACAGTGCTTTTTTTTTTTTTTTTTTTTACAGTGAATCTGTATCTTGTTGATAAAGAAGAGGAGGAAGGACTAACACTTGGTCGCTTAGCAACCATGATGAGAATGGCCACTGAACTTCAGCGTGCGGCACAAGAATGGGACCCTTTGATGTGTCGTTCATTGCAGTTCTCAAATATAATTGAAGGTGGCATGTCCGTTTATAAAAATCTTCTTGCTCAGAAAAAGAAAGAGTGCCAACAACTACCCATAACGATGTTCTTCTCTCGGAGAAAGACCCCTGCGCAGCCTTCAGTAGAAAAAGACGCTACAGCGCAGCGGAGTCAGGACGAAGAGGCGCAGCTGGAGGGACTGTGAAATACGCGAGTGACAATGTTTCCTACCTTGTATTCATTACTATATAAAAAAACACCGTTCTTTAAACTATTATAGTTATTTGTAAGAAAACGTTAATATTTCTATTTCTTAAACACATTTTGGGCCTGAAAAGAGGTTTTATTTTTTGTTTCATTCTGCAGTAAAGTATTGCATTGTAAAATAACAGTAAAAAATAAAGCTGACTACTTCGCGGATTTCACCTATCGCGGGTTATTTTTGGAACGTATCCCCCGCGATAAACGAGGGATCACTGTATATATTTTTTGTGATTTTCTATCTATTTGTAGGTAAATGAACTCCTTAGTATTTAGATTTTGTTAATTTTATTTTTATTTATAATTTGTAACATGTCCTCTGTCATGGACGCCGGGGACATTTTGGTGTTAAATCCAGGTGAAGTTAACCAAACAAAAACAACTTTCACAACAACTACATCTCTGACAAGCTTCTACAGTCACCTCAAAAGTTTTTAGACTCACTTTTAATTTCTTATTTTCTTTTTTTATCATAGTGCAGCCACAAACAAACTCCTACTGAATCCCCCGGTCCTGTTTAGGCAGAGGAACCTCGTCCCCCCATTAAAGTTGATCTCTGAACACTTAAAAGATAAAACCCTCCATGGTCTCGCTCCACCTCCATTAAAAGAGTTCATACAGTTAAATTTAAACACAAATACTCGAGCGTCAAGTAGAGGAGACTGTAAAATCCCATTCAGAAAGACCTCATTTGGACAGTCGGCCTTTTCAGTTCGCGCCGCACACTCCTGGAATCTGGTCCCCACAGAAATAAGGAACATGAGCTCTACCCAGAGCTTTAGTAGATCTGCGAAACATGTGATCATTACAAATCTGTGTGTTTTAACATCACAGCAAATGTCTCTGTCTTGTATTATTGTGATTTGCGTCTATTGTCTTTAATCTATGTGCTTTTAGCAAGTTCCCATTTTACTGATATGTTTACTGTAATATTCACTGATCTTTAATGTGTTTGTCATGTGTGATGGACTGAATGTTCTTGTGCCTATGTCCTGTTTTTTGTCTCGCCATCGACCTGCCAATGGGATTACAGATGAAAATGATCCTGCACGGCGACTCTGGCACATTTATATGCTGAACTAACACATGTCGATTAATGTGCACTGTCCCATATTTAATAAATAAACATAAACATAGACTGGTTAACTCAATATCCACAATAAAGGACACAAATGAATCGCCCGGGTCTCAGGAGGATATACTGATCATGAATCACTTTATTTGAAAAACAAAACTCAAGAAAAAGCAGGGCATTTTGTTTATTTTATTTGTTTTGTATCACCAACACCACTAGAGCAAAGCACCTCTCAGTCGACCCCATTTCATTACTTGACTCTTACACAGTCGTAGTATGTAGTATTTTCCTCTGAAGTTTTTAAAGAAAACACAAAGAATGTTATCACAAGTCCTTCAGGTCCAGACACTTTTACACGAGCTGTTCATCACTGTCTATGGCCTGTAGTTGTAGCGGTTACCATGGGAACAAAACGCCAAATTAACCTTGAAATTCTTGACTTTCCCTTTGTCGCACGCCGCCCTCTGCACATCGGTCAAAAGAGCAAAGCAAATTAACCATGACGTTCTCCAAGACCTCCGTGCCTTCACCGCAGTCTAAGAGCGTCCGCGAAACCGACTCACAATGGAGTTTTTGAACGCCCCACGCCGCATTAGCCACACATCAGCACCGCGGAAAGTCTATTAAAAATGAATTAATCAGCTCTTTTGACAATTACAATTCTATCAGCAGACTCCAACGCGCTGCGGTCGACTCCCCAGAAGCGAAGAAGGACAACAGAGGAAGCTACGGGTGAATGAGCGTTTTTATTTAGTGACTTTAATGAGGCCTTAAAAGTGTCACCACTCCAATAAAAAACACATAAATCACAGTGATATATTATGAAGCAGGTCTTATTGGTGGAAATATGCTATGTATACGGTATCATGTATACAAAATAATAAACATGGGCTGAAAACTGGCAGTTCATTTGTCTTAACCCGATCAATGTAGGAAAATAATTATATAAAATGGACGTCAAAAGACAAATAAACGGGGAAAAGTTGATATAAGCAGACTTCCAGTTTTAGCAACTATCAAACACTCTACAATGCAAGGACTGATGTTTCTGCTACAATAGAATACATAGAAAAACAAGATGGAAAATGGAATAAATAAAGTAATTTAATTAACAGGATGTACAAGGTAACAAAACAAAACATGCTAAAATATGTACATAAAATAACCTAAAGTAATAAAGTAACATAAGTAACAAAATAACAGGATTGAAATATAACGAGTTTTGTGCCAAAACGGGTCACGTAGATCAATAGAAAAAAAGGGACAGACTAAGAGACACAAAACACACAACAAAACCACAAATGTCCCCAAACAAAAATCACATAAACCTACAAATAGAATCAAGTGACGACTAAAAAGACACAAAACTAAACTAAACTAAACTAAATGAGTGTCTCACACACAAAGTTAGACTAACACTAATGAGACACAAATATAAAATGGGCATAAATGCAAATTGCAAAGAGGCCGTTCATGTAGCAACAATTTCATATTTACAATTTCTTTTCATTCAAAAATAAAACAACTCGACAGAAGCTGATGTTTGATGAATTCTGTGAACCACACGATACCAGAACCCTGAGCTCCTTTAGACTGAAGCTCTGGAGGTTCCTTATTTTAACAGACCTATGTTCCTCCAGGAGCTCTGAGGTATCCCACAATCCACTGCACAGATCTGAGGTATCCCACAATCCACTGCACAGATCTGAGGTATCCCACAATCCACTGCACAGATCTGAGGTATCCCACAATCCACTGCACAGATCTGAGGTATCCCACAATCCCCTGCACAGATCTGAGGTATCCCACAATCCACTGCACAGATCAAACTGAACGTTTCCAAACACGATTGTACAAGTTCAACACTACAGCAGATTATTCACTCAAATCTTCTGCACAAATAAACTTTACAACATCTAAACCAGAACTGGGACAGAGCCACATCAGCCCGTCTGAAACAGTGACGTGTTTAATGCAGCTTTAAACATTTGTTTACGTTTTACAGAAACTTAAAACAGCATGGCTCATTTGCATAAACTATAAACGCTGAAAAAAACAGCTCTCTCGCCCTGATGGTTCAGCTTCTGTGGGACTAAAGGACTCGACTCGTGGAATATGATTGTTCTCTCTGTGACAGAGGATGTGCTGCTGATGCTGAGGAGGTAAATGGTGGAAAACGTTGGTGGTGCTGAAGCCGTGAATGAGACACGAGGGGAGGACGAGGAGGCGAGAAAAGAGAAGCCAAACAAGAGAAACGGCGAAATCAGAAGTAAATATAAGCATTATATCGATATAAACGATATGTCAGAATCCATATTGAGTTTAAAAAATATCTCAATACATTTGAAATATGAAGATATCGCCCACCCCTACTAAAGAGTAAAGATCAAGAAATAAAAACATATTTATTATGGATATAAAATGTCACTGAAGTGGACTACAATGATAAATGCTACAGCAGATTGTACTTTATCCCTCCTGTGTGGTCAGGGTCAGGGGTCAGTCTGAGCCACGCGTTCATTATTCCGTCAAACCAACTCTTTTCTGCCCCGGGGCACGATCCAGCAACCGCCCCACTGCTGCGTTTCCTCCCTTCACGCTCCGTTGCTGAGGCTAATTGCTTCTGATTGGTCAGTGTTGGTCTGGATTACGCCTGATTGGTCACTGGCAAGGGGGTCACGACCTCTGGAGCGCTCTGATTTGGAGCGTGCGTCTGAATATTAGGATGTTTGTGTTTGGACGGGGAGGTCGGCGGAGTGAAACCGAGCGGTGATGAAGTCCTACAAGGAAGTCAATCTTTTATAGGAGGATTTGTATTGTAATTGGTAGCAGCAGTGATGAGAAACAGCTGCACACAAGGTTAAAGTAATTGTTAAATTTAACTGGCAAACCAAAAGCGAGTCAAAATGTAGTTGTATTAAGCAGTTTAATACGAAAATCACTAACATACAAATTCTACTGCGGTAACACTTTACTTATTTCTTTCCTTGGAATCCCTAAAGTTCAAATTTTTTCTCCAAATTGAGCTGTTCCTGCACATCTTCTCTAAACAAAATCAGGTTTCTTATAACCCGGTTAGTAAAGTCTAGAGAGCGACTTAAAGTGTTTTTTTTTTTTTCAGATTTAAAAGTGCGCTATGTAACTTTTCGAGTGTAGGGATCTGCTACTTGTGAGACTTTATGTCCGCAAATGTTTCATGTTATCAAATTGATCTAATGTGCCATTTTTTCAATTACAGAAAAAAAACAATCAAAACACATTCTTACTGTAAACAGGCTCGACGTGCCACAGATCTGACCTGTAACTTGGTCTGATGGCCCGTTTGTCTCAGTGGAAATGCACAAGTTTAATGTCATACTCCAGAGCAAATCAACAGCATCGTCACTGGGGATGGGAAAAGTTACATAGTGTTCCTTTATGTGCACAGTTTCTGCTAATTTTGAGTAAAAACAGTCATTTGACCTATTTTCAACAAAACGTACACACACGGCTCCCTCACATTAATTGCTCACAGACATTTAATGTATAAAAAACAAGTGGAACGGAAATGTTTAACTCTTCCATCCAACATAATCTGTTTTCTTTGATTTACAATGGGGCTTCGTCCAAAAAAGTAAACTCTGGGAATTGACTAAAGCTTTTCAGCTTTTTAATTTATTTGTTCTAAAGCGGCACAGTTGCTGAGTGGCAAGCACTCATGCCTCACAGCAAGAAGGTTCCAGGCTCAATTCCCCAGGGATTTCTGTGTGGAGTTTGCATGTTCTCCCCGTGTCTGGATGAGTTTCCTCCGGGCTCCGGTTTCCCCCATCAGCCCAAAACATGCTAACACCTTCATGAACCATATAAAATCAGGGATCATGACGTCGCCCGGTGCCCGAGAGGACGACGTGGATCCACCCTCCTGTGGGCTCCACACCTGCAGAGGGGTTCATAAGGGTCAGATGTGCAGAGGACTGGGAGGTGAACAGCTGCCGTATCCCAGCCGGATAAAGCGGAGGAAGATCTTCTTCCTCTTTATCCGGCTGGGATACGGGGGCAGCAGTGGATGGAAGATCCCTCTACATCTTTAAAGACCGTGCATTTGCAGACTACTCTGTTTAAAGGTGCACTGTGTAACTGGAGAGTCCAGCAAATGCTTTTCTCCATGGAGAAGTTAGTACTTTGTCTGAAATGTTTCACAGTATGGCATTAAAACTTTCTACCCATCCTTCTTCCGCTTTATCTGGATCAAACGCAGAACCTTCTTGCTGTGAGCCATGGGTGCGAACCACTCAGTCTCCTTTCCTTTGTTTCTAGAGGAGACCAAACCAGACCAAGTTACAGGTCAGATCTGTGGAGAAGCCCCCCTGCTGCCAGTCAGTACGTCTGTTTTTTTAGACATTTTAGAGCTATTAAACCACCTGTAATTGAATAAATCTAAGGTAGAGCTGTTTAATGTCACACTGTGGAACATTCCAGACAGAGCAATGACACCTCCATCGAAACAAAGTGACAAACCCTGCACCGGAAAAGTTACACAATGCACCTTTAACTAGATTACTAGAAAGACCAAACAGCATAATTCCATTCAGCACACCACATTTCCAGAATTAACCCGTTTCGTCCAATCGTGAGGCGAGGTGTGTCAGCCAGAGGTCGAATACAGTCTGGGTAATCGCAAGTCTGGGTAATCGCAATCACATGTTACAGACTTTGAAGGAGAACAAAGTCTGGCCCGAGCACCTGCTCCACCAAGTATCCATGAACAATAATCAAGGACAAACGGAGGAACAAGTAAAATCTGAAATATACGCTGCCAGAAACTAATAAAACGCCTCCACTTTATTATGTGAAAGAAGAGATTTTTACGACAGAACGAGGAAAACGGTTTAAAACAGTTTGCAGTGGTCCAAACTCATTTCTCACTTACTTTAGGCATTCCCAAGTTTTCTAATTATTTACCGCATTGAGTTTATAAGCAACTTTTACAACTTTCAGAGACCCGACAATGCTGACAGCAACAAGCATGCTAACATTTAAAGAGGTTAATTTGGTCCTCCAAGATTAGTCTTAAATTGATGTTCTTTTAAATGAACCAGTGAGATGTTGCTGATGTATGAAAAAAGAAACAAAAAAACACTGGTCTGTTTGAAAGAACATTTATTTAAGAATAGCATGTTAACCAGGCATGTCCAAAGTCTCAAAGAAAAAGTTTTAATTAGATCTGGACATTAAGCAGCGGAGTTATTTTGACCTCAATAGCTTTTTATACAATGTAAATCTACACTGGGGCCATGTTTACTCAAATCCACGGAAAAATCTCTCCTACATTCTGTTCAAATACAGAAGGGACTGGATAATTGAGTGTGAAAAAACTTCTCAACAAACTTGAGACGATCCAAACGCAGCCGCTAATTTGTATCACGTGTTTCTCAAATCGGGAAGAAATCTCCTCTCCAAAATTCTCGTGACATTCAGAACAAAATATATAACTTCTTATACCTGAGATAAATAATAATTTGGGGCTTCGATAGTTTGTTCTGCAAAAATCAGCACTGTTTCTTAATCCGTGTATCATTTCTTCAGTCGTTTTTCATTATAAAACCAAAAATAAGAAAATGAAAAAAAAAAACAAAAAACCCTCTTTTCTTTATTTGTCAATGTAACAATTTGTTTTTTCAGTTTTCGGTTTTGTGTTTAAATGAATAATAGAAAAAACAGATAACGATCCTAGTCCTAGTTTAGCCTTGGTTAGGTCCTGGATTAGTCCTAGTTTAGCCCTGGTTTAGTCCTAGTTTAGCCCTGGTTTAGTCCTGATTTAGCCCTGGTTTAGTCCTGGTTTAGACTGGGTTAGGTCCTGGTTTAGACCTGATTTGGACCTAGTTCAGTCACACAAAACCAAAAACTGAAAAAACAAATCGTTATGTTTTTTTCATTTTGGTTTTGGAGACAAATAATGCAGAAAAGATTTGGTTTATCCTCTTATTTTTTGGATTTATATTGAAAAACAAATTAACAAAGAATGATACACAGATTTTGTTAGTCCTTTATGTTGTTTTTTCCCCTTTTTCGTATGTGAGCAGACACAAACCGACCATGCGCCTCTCTGATTGGTTAATCCGCCTGTCAATCACGCCCTCTGAAGGATATGTCTCTGTAGAGTTGTGTCAAAGTGTGTGGTTTGGCTGATCAGGTAATGAAAAATCAGATACAGCTCCTTTACTGTACTGTACTGGTGCCGAGAGGGAAATCTCAAAGATAAATTGCTCGGGTTGATGAATACGGATTGGCCGTAATCAAGCAAGCGATTAAAAGATGATTTGCGCCATTAACATGTTAAAGTTGAGGCGATGGGAATGCCTCATGTCAAAGCCCATTCGCACGACTCGTAGGACGACTTTCAGCTCATTTCCTCTACAGCGTGTATTACACCAGCAGATTAATTTTTCCACATGGGATTAAGTCATGTATTTGGCACCGAAATCGGGACCGCTGGGGAAAAAAATGATGTCCTTGAAGTTAATGAGAGAAAGTCACGAATAATGGAGAAGAATAAAGTGCTGGGAGGGTTTTAATGCAGTGATGACGACAGATGACCGGGGCTGTGTGGTAAAGCATCTGGGCCATACGTCAGATTTTAGGGCGACCAGGTTTTTTACATTTAAAAGTCACACCGGGGTTGGGGCGATTACTTTAATAAGCGCTCAGTCCATTGGTGACTTTCATTAACACCTCAACTATGGGTTAGTATCTGAGCTGAGGGCATTTTTGTGTTGCTCATTTTGAAGCTAAATGATAGAGATTAGAGATTAGATTGCTTTAGATTAGATGTTTATTTGCACAATATAAAAGTAAAAGAGCATTGCAAAGAGATAACGTAACATACATGACTGTGCAGGAGATAATGATAAGACGACCTCCCTTAAAAACATGTTTCTAGCACAACAGACTTGAGCAGTAGTTCAAATACTAAACATTTGTATAAATCAACATTTGCTTTAGCCGTCTTTAAGAAGAATAACATGTGGAAAAAGACCTCAGAGTAGGGGCTAAACTTTTCCAGAGGGTCGGGCCTTTAGACTTGAGTGTTCTTTGATTGGTGAATGTTTTGCACAAGGGAAGATGAAAACTCTCTGCAGTGTCTTGTAGAATAGGTGCTGATGAGTACAGAAAAAAGTTGTGAAAAGCTCTGGGTAAAACGCACACTACTTACAGAACTGTGCAAAAGTTTTAGGCAGGTGTGAAAAAATGCGGTAAACAAAGAACGCTTTCAGAAATATAAATAATGATTGTTCGTTTTTATTAGTTTACAAAGTGCAAGGTGAGCGAGCAAAAGAAAAAGCCATTCAGAACTGTCTTCAGCGTAAAGAAGAAGTTGTGTTGGTGATGGTCGGACCCCACAGAGCCCTGCCCTCAGCATCATGGAGTGAGTCTGGGATTAACATGAACAGACAGAAGGATGTGAGGAAGCTCCATCCACACGAGATCTGAGCTTAGTTCTTCAACATGTTTGGAACAATCGACCAGCCCAGTTCCTCCACAAACCGTCTGCGAGTAAACCTAGAAGAACTGAGGCTCTTCTGAAGGCAAAGCTCACACCAAATACTGATCTGATTTAGATTTCTCTTTTGTTCATTCACTGCATTTTGTTGATTAATGAAAAAAAAAAAATTATGAACACTTCCATTTTTGAAGACATTCCTAGTTTACAACATTTTTTTCCACACCTGCGCAGTACCGTATATTCCCCTCTCTACTGTTAGCGGCTATCAAACTGGTCAAAAACTGGACATGTTCGTATACAAAACGGGAACACGTCATTAGTTTTGGATAAATCAGGGACATGAGAAACAGAAAAGTGGGATTGTCCAGGTAGATACGAGAGTCTGGTCACCTTATTCAGAACATCAAAACATAAATAATCCCCAAAGCGCAACATTTCTGGTGCAGGCGTACTGACTGTTTGTCTATACTGAGAATATTCCAGGCAAAGCAACGACGTCTCCACAGACAGATGGCGTCTGTGCCGCTAGGCCAAGTTATGAGCGAGGTCTGGGGATAGGCAAGCATGTTTAAAGAATTGTTGTCGATTTATTGACATAATGTTACATAGTACAGGTCTTCAATTAATCTCCTCCATCAAGGGTTTTTTGCTTAACCTTATTTAAATTGGTTGGAAGGCGCTTTGTGTTGCATTTTTTGTATGAAAAGCGCTCTATAAATAAAGTTTGATCGATAAATTGATTAAAATGTAGATGGACTAACAACTAAGGGTTATTCAAACGTGTGTGAATGAAACAAAACAAAACTCCAGGTAGGTAACATCATCATAACATGGCTTAAAGCTCACAAGAGTCCATTTTGTGCAATTTTCTTTCCTCATGGGCCCAAACTTATTAGTACAAAGTCAGGTTAGGTTAGGTTGCTTTATTTGTACCCGTAGGTAAATTTGCTTTGCAGATTTGAGAGGCCGGTCCCACATTTCATTCATCCACATTCTGCACAATAAACACCAATAAAAACACAAATATAAATATAAATAAAGTGTTGCAGTGTCTCCAGTGCAGAGTGGTTGTTCCATAAATAAAAGAATTCATCTGACTGAGCTAAAAATTGCAATACATATGGACTATATCAAAAACATGATAAATAAATAAATTACAATTTATTCATAAATACAATAGCAGCTGGAACGAAACTCATTTTAAAGCCATTTGTTCTTGATCTTGGAACCGAAAACCTCTGACCAGAGGGAAGTAGCTTAAACTCTGAATTTAGAGGATGTTGCGTATCATGAAGAATATTCTGGGACATCCGCTGTAACTGTCCTGAGTACAGTGAGTCCAGCCTGTTCTGAGGATGGCCAATCACCTTACTCGCCCATTTAAAAAAAGTAAAGTATGTTATAAGGTTATTTCCTTATGGTTCATACAAAAATGGTTAAGCTTTGAAAACTTTTGGAACTTCTCTCTATGCACCAGTGATAGTGATTCGTTTGAGCTCGGATAGGCGCAGACAAATGAGTGGGGTCTGGATTTTTTAATTTACTGTGAATTTCCTCTTTCTTGAAGCTCACACACCTTGTATAGTAATAGTGTTAAAGGGCCAATATTACACAAAATTTGCTCTTGTAACTCTACCTGGAGTTTTGTTTTGTTTCATTTACACATGTTTAACACACAAATTCTGCATTTTTAAGCTGAGGTCTTTTCTCGGACTGAAAACACACTGAGAACACACTGTGTGATGTCATATGGTAATACAGGAAGTGCTCCATTGTGTGTTTAAACTTCACACACTTTCACTAGAATCATTTTGATAATTTCAGCCCTGGAACTTCCAGTCTCTGCTGAACTGAAGGTAAAACGTAGCTGCTGGAAATGTAGACAGACCATAGACCGTATATACGAATGGCCATAGCTAAAGCATTAGCCGCCGCGTGCCAAACAGGAAGTGCTCCAGGAGGCTCTTCCGGTTCCTTCCCTCCCTTTTTCTCATTGACTTGCATTGAGATCTTCTCGCTTCTCTCTCTGGACCTGCTGTTGTGGCCTCATCATTTTGGTCTTAAATTGTTCGTCTGAACCCGCGACACAGGATCCTGGATTTTTCATTTTGCTGCTTTGTTCCTAAATCAAGATATGAACATAAATAACGGACCAATCAGATGCCTTCATTCCCCGAGGTCCCTCCCCCTAGCGTTAGCAACAGGTTTGATTTTTTGAGCTAGTGCGTTTCGCTGCCAAGTAAGTTCCCTTCCCGCTTTCCTGCCCCGACTGACTATTTCTGAAATAAAATGACAAAATATCTCAATTACAATAGTTAACATTACTAGAATCTTAACTAGCATAATTTAACTAGCATAAAGTAAAGTGAATTTCGTTAAATTGCGACTCTATTGTTGTTCGCACGTAACAGAACATAGAACATAAATCAATGACTTAAACTTACTATTTAAAGTTTGATGATAAAAGCTAAAAGTTTCCTTATTATTCTCAAGAATCACTGAAATACAGCGATTAATCCAACATGTGTGAATGAAACAAAACACGGCTTAAAGCTCACACGAGTCCATTTGTGTAATATGGGCAATTTCCCAGTATTACTATACAAGGTGTGTGGGCTTCAAGAAAGAAGAAATTCACTGTAAATCCAAAACTAAGACCTCCTCTTATACAAAAACTCCCCTCATTTGTCTGCGCCTATCAGAGTTCAAAAGAATCACTCTCACTGGTGTGTAGAGAGAAGTTCCAAAAAGTTTATAAAGCTTAATCATTGTTGTGTGAGCCACAATTGTCAAACTCCAAAAGAAGAAGGAAAAAAAAAGCATAATAAATGCCCAAAGTTATTAAACTCACAGAATTGTTCAGCTGGAGTTGCGGCGGTGCACAGTGAAAACGTGAGACCACATAAGAGTCTGGAAACATTTGCGCGGTAAGTGAGTCATCAGCGGTTAGATGGGACTTCATTAAACAGCTTTTGATAAATGAGCTGTGTGGAGCCCTGGATCAACTTCAGTTACTGTGTGGCTTCTCTCCTCGCTGCCTTATTCCTTGACAAACTGTGAGATCCGTGTGTCAAGTGGTCCTGTATGTTTCCATGATGTCAGCTCAAATCCTGCAGCTTTTATCATCACTTTCATCTGACTCCTAAGGTTTTTGGAGGGATTCACAAAGACACACTTCTAAGCACCTTCTGCATTCTTTACTGGGCGTAAATGGAGCATCTTAACTTGAGAATCCAACCACAGCTGCAAACTTCTAAGCACCTTCTACATTCTTTTCAAATCCAGAAGCGACTGAAACTTGACCTAAATGGAGCATCTTAACTCGAGATAATCCAACTACAGCTGTTAATTTGTAGTGTGTTTCCTCTCTAAACTTCACATAACATCCAGAACAAAATATATAACTTTTAATACCTGAGATTAGGGTTGGGCGGTATCCAAATTTTGATACTGTTAAACCTTCTCGGCATTTTACTGTGACTAATTAAGAATTATTTTGTATTTTTATTTATTTATTTTATTTATGGGACAGTGCACATTAATCAACATTTACATGTAAATATGCCAGAATTAGCCAGACGGCTATTTTTCATCTGTAGTCCCAGGACAGATGTTGGGTGTCCAATGGTGTAGATGCACCTACACCATTTGAAGATGAGGCACAAAGTTCTGATCAAACCAAACTTCACCAGCGCGTATCTCCCTCTATTTAATGATCTGGGACTCGCCAAGACAAGAAAAGCACAGAAGAGGTAGATTTTGAATAAAAAGTAAAAGGCGACAGTCCAGGGCGTGTGATATTTCCCACTGCAGCATGTTGTATCTGACAGACCCGCGCTCTCGGCACTCGGAGAAGTTACCGTCTCCTCCGTGAAAGTCTGACTCCGCCCTCGAGCGGGAACTTTCTCCTCTTCAGCGTCTCGTCCCCTCTCGACTCTCGGCTTCAATAAAACGTCTCCATCACAAACTTTTCAGCTCAATATCACACACGAAGCATCAGGTTTTCTTTCTTCTTCCTCGCTGCGTGTGGATGGAAATCTCCGAGCGGAACGAAGTTTGAAAAGGAGAGAGAGCATTTGCTGTCTCTCCCCTGTCATTCGGCCTGAAGCCAAAATGCTCCTAATATTATATTAGGACCTGATGCGCTGCAGATTTTTTTTAATGACGGTAATGAAACTGATACCGTTGCTACTTTTTGATACCTCGGTATACCGTATTACCGTCCAACCCTACCTGAGATAATTAATAGTTTGGTTTGATTGTTGATTCTGTAAAAATCTGTACCATTTCTCTGTCCTTTGTTGTTTTTTCACCTTTTTTTTTCATGTAGGCACCCATTTGTTTGTTTTTGACACATACAGACCGTGCATCTCTCTGATTGGTTAATCCGCCTGTCAATCACGCCCTCTGAAATCAGGGAGACAGGTTACGGCTGCAGATCTACACATCTTTGTAAAGTTTTGTCAAAGTGTGGCTGGTCAGGTAAGGAAAAGTCGTGTACAGGCGCTTTACTATATCTTTATCTGCACTATATCTTTGTCATAACAGTTATGGCTTCTCTCCTCACTGCTTTATTCCTTGATGTGTCCCTATGTCAAGTGCTCCGATATGTTTCCATGATGTCAGCTCAAACCACGGAGCTTTTATCGTCACTTTCATCTGAGTTCCAAGGCAGCGGCGTACAGTTTTACAAAGCCACACTTCTGAGCCTGTAACCTCTGACTCCCGTCATTAAGTCTGTTTAATTTGAGTTTATTTAAGCTTTTGTTAATGGAGAAGCTGAAGTGCCGGTTGTCGGTTTAAATGGAAATAGATGGATGAAGTTGAAGTGTAAGTTGTAAACGGTTACAGCATATAAGGACAAAATGGGACTCTTATGGTATGAGATGACTTTATGGGAAAATATATGTTTTTATGAAGAGTGAGCGTTCTGGTTTAAATCCATCTAGTGACTTCATCCTAAAATGACTATCTGCCAGCTGTGTTATCCATGATGCTGCAGCAGGACTTATGCAATATGCAAAATACGTAGACAGTAGTTATTTATTTGTTTTTTCTAAGCGCAATTTTAGTACATTTCTCCTCGCCTGGATTTTTTTCTTAATTTTGCTTTTAAAACTGCCCCTTTTACCCCCTAATGAAGTGTTCTACCTCCTTTTGTTCAGTCCAACCTGTTATTTCACAATTTGCTGCTGTAGTTGTGTCATGAGGCTGTGATAAAAGCTACAGGACCAGAAATAGAGATGAAAAAACAGAAAATAAAATTCACACTGTTTTATACAAAACACACAGCAAACATGTATAAACAACTTTTTGGACATAAACATTTTTTAATTTAGGGCCTTAGCCACAAAAATGCAAAATATCAAGTCTGTAAGTAAATTAAAAATCTCCTTATTGCCCTAAAAACAAAAAAAAAGTGCAATCGCTCCATGACTTTTCTGGTCCAGTCCTGGAAACAGCTCCTGTCAGGTCCAGGGCCAGAGCCACAGCACTTCTGCATTTCCCTGGAGTTTATTACATTTGGATTTGTTTATTTTGAGTAAAATAAACCTTTCAAATAAAAATAGAAAGGGATGTGCAATTTCACACACCAAGATGCATAATTTGCCATTTATTTGAGAAAAAACTGCACTTGAAGTGGCTTTTTCAATTGTTATAAACGCACACGCTCAAGAGGAGTCGACCATCTTGACTCACTTCACTCTTTGGCAAAGTTTGGCTCGATCAAAATGGACGGAGCGCATGAGTTTGGGGAAAACAAAGTTCCTGTTGGACACTCGTTTTGCTCACGTCATCACACAGCGTGAGTGTGACGTAGGATAAAGCCGCAGAAATGTACGGAAACCTCTATGTCTGCACTTTCAGAGGGGAAAAGGAAGTTTCTATGTTTTACGGTTAGAAAGTTGAGAGCAGTTGAGCAGTTATATAAAACATATTCCTCAGTATCATATACGATGTCATCGGTCTTCGAGTGTTAGATACTCCTAACCAAGACCATGTAAGTGATGCTGGGCTAGGACCAGATAAAATGTTTGCACCAAAGGGCTCTAGTTTACAAAGTCTGTGTAGATGTGTATCTAGACTAGGCCAAGCGTTTGATGTTTAGGACACGTCTCAAACATCTGTCCTCAAACGCACCAGTGTCCTTGTGGTGGAGGCGTTCGATGTGTTTCATGTTAAGAGTTTCCACTTCCAGTACTGGACTGCATCACCCGCTGCTCCTGACAGGTTGCCCCAGTATGGAGGGACGGGTCAAATGCAGGTAAGAAATGTACCTACAGGGATTTCACTACTGATCTGACAGTTGGCTCCCTTGTGCATACTGTCATAGAGTCCTTGGGCAAGACACTTTACCCAACTTGCCTCTGGTCTTTCCATACACTGATGGATGATTATTACATCACATATCATATTGTGGGAACTAAACTCTGTAAAGACGCTCATATCACAGACATCTGCCTCTTTTATGAGGACAAAAATCAGCTCCACATTATGTAAATCATGTATTAGATTAGTTTAAAGTTCAGATACGTGCCAAATAGGTTAAGGTTTAGGTTGATTTAAGGCTATGCAAGTGGTTAATAAGGCTGTGTTAAAAAAAAAATCATATTTTAAATACACAGATGTCAGTACTAAATGTTTTCCCTTTGTCAGAAAACTGTCACAATGCACTTTACAGGGGACAGGGGTGTTCAGATGCACTTTTTACTATGGTCATTTTTACTGTTTTATTATGAAATGTTGAACTTTTGTATTTCCTGCATTGTTCTGTGTTTAATACATGTTTGTGTGTCTTGTTAGTCCAGGGACTACAGATGGAAATTAGTTGTGAAGCTAAAATCTGGTACTAGGCATTTTCTTTTGTGATTAATGTTGATGTACGTGGTCCCTGTCAAATAAACTAAATAAAAAATAAAAAAAAGATTTGCATATTAATTCCTTAAGATCAATTCGTACGTCCAGAGATTGATTTAATTTTTAATATATTTTCCCCTGGTGAACTTTAACCCCACTCGTCGCGTCACTGAATTCGGTCTGACTGTATCAAAACGATGAACATGACGTCGGACACTAGAGGCAGCGTGAGCCAAGTCCCGACTTTGAAGACACCAGAAACACTCAAAGCTCCGTCTGGCTCCATTTCAGGTTCAGAAACGATAAAGACAAAGATGCGATTGACAGAAGCAAAGAGATTTGCAAGACAAATGGAGGTGAAGTACAGCGAAAATACAACCGACCTCAGGAACGACTTAGAACAGCTGAAAAAAGGTTCTAACACTAACCCGAATTGAGACGGGATCAGATAGGATTGGATCGAATCGTGATAATCGATTCTGAATCTTGAGAATCAAATTGAATCGAATTGATTCTTGGAATTTGACTCGATACCAAGCCCTAATGGTTAAAGGTGCATTGTGTAACTTTTCGGTTGGGGCCCATCACCTGCTTGTTTCTATGGATATGTCATTGCTCCACAGTGTGACATTAAACAGCTTTACCTTGTTATGTTTATTCAATTACAGGTGGTTTTATAGCTCAAACATACCTAGAAAAACAGCATTCTGACTGTGAGCGGGGTCGCCTCTCCACAGATCTGACCTGTAACATGATTTGGTTTGGTCTGCATGAGGATAGAAAGGTTTAATACCAAACTGTGAAACATTACAAACAAAGTAATAACATAGAAAAAAAGCAATTGACAGACGCTCTAAAAGAAATGTTACACAATGCACTTCTGCGGTTACGCTCAGTCTCCAGGAAATTAAGGCAAGTCATTGTAATGTCTCCAAAAAAACATGAAAACTCAACATCTGTGAGTGTAGAGGTGAGCGCCTCGTTGATATAAAGTACTGTGTACGGAGCTAAGTGCTGGAAAAGTGAATGCTCTTCCCCTTCACCACTTTATTCAAACTAAATATTAATTGACTGAATTGTTCTGTGGTTTCCTCTCAAAGCCCTGCAGACCCATCAGATATGGGAGAGTGCTTTGAGTAAATAAGTTATTATTTTTGTGTTTTTGGTTGGTATATTTGGTGTCTTTGGAGACCATTTGAGGCGGCAGTGAACAATGTGAAAAAAATATGACGGGCAATGGTCCATGCAGCCAGAACAGAAACCCAAAGCAGCGATGACTAATAGCCCCTACTTATTTTTCTCCCCGTTTCCTTCGACCAGGGCCCTCTTCACTCACCCCTGCACTCCTCTTGTGTTCGCGAAGCCTATTCAGATGCAGCACATTGTACCAGTTAGCACATGCAAACACTTAAGGGACTCCGGGG
This sequence comes from Odontamblyopus lacepedii, assembly GCA_034769755.1. Lineage (NCBI taxonomy): Eukaryota > Metazoa > Chordata > Actinopteri > Gobiiformes > Gobiidae > Odontamblyopus > Odontamblyopus lacepedii. Next base: position 38,691,733 of record CM068346.1, on the reverse strand, counting down.
AGCGGAGCATCTCGTGGCAGCCCAAAGTGAGAGCACGTTTTAGGGAGAGGAGTCCGGAGCGAGGGGCCCTTGAGAAGACGCATGGAGCTGTCAGAGAGCGGATAATGAACGCTGAAACTATCAGTACAGAGAAATGTGTTTAGAAAAGTTACCATGGTAGTTTTTGTAGTTACAATTTAGGTTGACAATGCAACTTTTCTGGGAGAGGGTCCATCACTTGCTTGTCTTCATGGAGATGTTATTGCTTTGCCTGGAATATTCCACAATATGGCACAAACATATCTACTAATTTTCAATCATAGGTGTTTTTCATGCTAAAATGAGACCTGTAAAAGGGCCATGAATCTGTACATCCCCATCAGCAGTGTCGTGCATCAACTTTCCTCCCGACAGCGTCTGGTGAGCCGAGTTCAAAGACGGCAAAGCCACAGCAGCAAAAACTAGCGGAGGCATTTCATAGGAGGTGAGGTCGGTAAGGCTTTCGTCATCTAACGGACTTTCTGGAGCGAAGATACGAACTTCCTTCACGACACGGCATTACAAAGACAGCGTGACCGGAGCTATATTTTTTTTAAAAAGGTATCAGAGCAGTATCGGAAAGAACACTCCTTAAAAATTCAGAGAGAAGCCAAAAAATCTCAATCGGGACATGTCTAATTATAACAGATCAGAGAACTGTATAACATGGGAGCTTTAATAACACTATTCATAAATCACTACTTTTACAGACTACTTATAAAGCTTGTGTTTCCAAAATGTCCCCAAACAAAAACTACATCGATACGGTTTAATTTATCAGATTACGCACATTTATATTCGGACATGAAGTCATCGCGGTGTGTTCAAGGTCCTCTGTACATCCCAACCTCAATGTGGAGCAATGACTTCAGTGCGTTCAGATTCATTTACAGTACGAGTGCTCAAGGCTGCACCGTGTTTGTCCTGTAAGATGAGAGTCCTACAGAGTGACAGGTAATGATGCCGTGGTCTGAAATCTGTTTGTTATTGCTTTGGTTTCAGGTAGTAGTCCCTCCCTTTGGTTTGACAGGCCCGGCAAGGGCGACTCCAGGCTATAGTCACCTCCCATTATGCTCCAAGAACTGCAAAGATCAAACGAGGTGTAGTTTACCAAACACCTCAAGTAGTGAAATAAACTGTCTCATCTCTGTGCATTTCATTTTAGTGTAACTGTAGTTATTTCATGACTTGTTTTGAAATGTTTTTGTGTCATGAAAGTACAAATGAAACCTATTTATCTTGCATTTTTTCAATTACAGATGTTTTTATATGCATGGACAAACATAAATGGCCTCTCCACAGACCTGACCTGTAATTTGGTCCGATGACATCACCGGCTTTCTCCGTGGAAATATATTTACGAGTTTAATGCCATACTGTGAAACGTTAGTTATAGGATTACAGGTCCACTTTGCCATATTTAAAAATCTCAACTTGTTTTTTCGAACAGTTTTGACAATAATTAAGGCTGCGTTTACATGGAAACGGTCTGAAGCAAAAATGCAAACGTGCGTTTTCGTTCTCACTCTGATTCCGTGTTTACATGGAGAATTCTGCTGCACATGGAGACACAAAACTTGCAGTTTGCCGATGGAGTTTGGACGCCCGGGTGGCAACTTCACCAAGACCAAATGCTGCGTATAACCCTTCAACTCTGTGTGATCAGTGGAGTCACTTTCTGAGTCCTGTGGCATCTACAGCTGCTCGGTTGAAGCTCTGCCATGTTTGTTTATTTCCTGAGCTGACTCATGCTCGTGACGTATTCTCTAAGCCACGGCCCACGAAAACGCATTTTTCAGTTTTCAATGGTGTTTATATGGCGATGACAGGGTGGAGCGATTTCAAGATTTCCACTCTGGAGGGCGTTTTCAGATTTTTGCGTTTTCAACATTCCAAAACACCATTGCAACAATACGGACATAAACAATTTGGACATCTGGCAAAATGTTTTCTCCACCCATTACCGTTGTCGTGTAAACGTCCCCTAAAGGTCCCATATTACACTATTCTCTGATCTATGTTATAATGTTGTTTCCTCATTACAAACATATCTGGAGTTGTGTTTGTTTCATTCACACATAGACCTTCACTCGAATCATTTCGAAAATTTCAGCCCTGGAAATGTCTACTGAACAAAAGGTAAAAGGTAGTTGTTTAAAAAATTACACCTTCATGACATCCCGAAGTGGAACAGAGCATTTTGAGGTTTGGAGATGTAGACAGACTAATAATAAAAGTGTCTGAAACAAAAAAAAACAACAACTTCAGGTCTGTTTTTGATGAAGTAACAACATTCAAACATGGCTTAAACTTCACAAGAGTAAATTTTGCATAATATCGAAGCTTTAAAGAACTGTAAAAACCCAATTTAGCAGCTAAACCAGCATTTTCTAACTGTCGTGGTGCGTTCAAGTACTGTGTAAATAAAGCGTCTCTGGTGGAAGCGTGGCCGTCTGGATTTGGCTGGGCCCTCTCGTGTTTCGGGGCTGTCTGAAGACTTCCTGCGCCGGGTGGTAGAGACATGTTTGTTTTCTATAACAGATCCAGTAGCAGCACAGGGTTGACACAGGGCCGGGTCAGGGGAGACAGGCGTTTGGGGTCACACAACTCAAATACGTTCAGGTTCATGAGGTAATGCAAAGAGTTGGTGTCATTTGTGTTTATGTAGTTTTAAATGCATGGTAATTTGTGTAAAAAAGCTGTGGAAACAACTTGGTGTCATGTTGTGATGGGGCTATTACGCATTTTTTTTCCATTAAAGGGGCCTCATGTAATTTCTCTACTGGGGGGCTGTGCTTGTTACGGTTATGTTTCTTGTTGCTAATCATTGTTTCCATAAAGACTGATCATTGTAATGCTATATCGTGGAATATTTCAGGCAAAAGAATAACATTTTCATTCTGCACCAGAAAAGTTAGGCAAGTTAGTTTTCTGCTATTTTCTGATCGGCCGTGATGTTTCTTCATCAAAAACAGACCTGGAGTTGTGTTTTGTTTCATTCACACATGTTTAACACACAAACTCTGCGTATTTAGGCTAAGTTCTTCTCTCAAACAGAAAACACTCTGTTTCACCTTGTGATATCATGTGGTAATACAGGAAGTTCTCCACTATGTTTTTAAACTCTATACACTTTCACTAGACTCACTCAGATCATTTCAGCCCTGAAATTGCCCATCTCTACAAAAGGTAAAAGGTGAAAGGTGAAAGGCATCAGTTAACTGGAAACCCCTCTCACCTGTTGCAGGGTGAATATGAAATCCTTCCATTAGGCAGTCAGGGGCGCTTTTGTGTGCCTAAGTTTAAGAGTAACATAAAAACTCTCATTTGTGCCATTTCTGTTGCACTGTTGAACAAATCTGCACAACAAATGCACACTTACTTTATTTAATGTGGAATAACTATTTGTGGAATAGGGCTGGTGCAATAATTATTTGTGCAATATGGCTAATGCAGGCATGTCCAAATTATGGCCCAGGGGCCAAATGTGGCCCTCAGATCAATTGTTTTGGCCCATACTACCACAAGTGGTACTTTTTACTGCATGTTTTCTACCTTGACCAAGCGAATGTAGTGTGTCGTTTTGAGGGTTTAAGCCTGAACAAAGGTCTGGAGGGTCATTCAAAGCTGTTATAAATGCACAGATTTGAATTACTCACTGTTCTGACCGTCAGTCTATGACCCTCAATTGGCCCTCACGCTCGTCTGTGTTTTAATACGTGGCCCTCAATGAAAAAAGTTTGGACACCCCTGGGCTAGGGCAATATCTTGGACACTTTTTGGTTGTCCAGTGCACAAATGTCCTACATGTATCTTGTGACTGTTGTGTTATTTGTGAGGTATAACCGTCTTTCTGGGCTGCAAGCAGTGCCTAAAACAAATTTCCCCTTGGGGACAATAAAATTTCTCTTATCTTATCTAAAAACTACCGCTTCATGACATCACAAGGTGGAACAGAGCATTTGGAGTTTTGGAGACGCAGACAGACTATAATGCAGGATTACTCAAACGTGTGAATGAAACAAAACACAACTGCTGCTATGTTTTTGATGAGGCAACAACATTATACCATGGCTTAAAGCTCTTTGGAGTTTAAATGCTTTATTTCTACATTTATTTAATTTTTTCTACAGATTAGCTGGAACAGTCAAACAAAGCATTTGGCTCTAACAGGGAAAAACACTGTAAACACCGGGTTGAGTAATTAATTCCTGGTCTCTGTTACAGTATAATTAAAACAGCTTGATTATATTCCTGTCAGAACTGAGGTACATTCATGGTAGCCACAGGCGCCTTCTTGATGATTACGAATTAAAGACCATGGCTAATTAGCTTTCCCGGTTCAATATGATTCCCCAGCGAGACTCAAAACATGTGTCACTGCAGCTAAACAAAGACGATTGCGTAACACTCTGGTCAGACCCGAAAACACGAGACTGGCTTAGGCCGAGTTTGTGATTTACTGTTAAAAATACAAGTTTTAGGGAGGTTAATTTATTACAGGGTCTATAGAGAGACAGAGGAGCTCATTCTCAAACATCCTCCACCATAGTCCACACAACTGTACAACAACTCACCCTTATGTTACAGATAACCCCACGTCCAGTCAGTCGATATTTCATCTTTTCATCGTCCATTTGAGATGAGAACAAGACACAATTTAAAAGAAACCTACATGTTTAAAAAATCCAGATTCAGAACAAAAGTTATGGAGCGAAGCGTCGCTGTGAAAGGAGTTCAGTTATGGAAGAGTCTTGACAAAGAAATCAAAGAATCAAGGACCGTATTTTTCGCTCTGGAGTATAAGTCGCACCAGCCAAAAAATGCGCAATGAAGAAGAAAAAAACATGTACAGGTCGCACTTTTTGGGAGAAATTAATTTTATAAAATCAGAGACCAAGAACCAACATTTCATCTTGAAAGGCGAGTTATAGAAGTTATAGCAATAAAAACAACCCAATAGAGAAAAATCCATGTATCGTTCATTTGTTTTTCAGTATAGAATAAAAAAAAGCACTCTTTTCTTTATTATTTGTTTCTAAAACCAAAATAAAAAAAAGGATAATTAGTTTTTTCATTTTTGACTCATATATACGATTCATATATTTAGTCTATGGACTGTCAGTGTGAAAAATTTCATATACATGTCGCAGGAACCACCCAAACCCTGAAAAAAAAGTGTGACTTATAGTCCGAAAAATACGGTACAATGACGGCTTTTAAAAACAGTGCAAAGTGTATGTATGAAAAAGAAAACGGAGTTGTTGTGCATAAAAGTAAAGTTTTCTGTTTGCATTTGATTTAATAATTGTTACTGAAATGAAATGTACTGATTTGAAACGTTTTAAATCAATTATCGGTGTTGATGTGTCTGGAAAAGGGAAAAGACGACTCTTCTTTCTGCTCCTTTCCATTCATTTCTTGTACGTTTGATATTATGACACTGTTAATGTCTTTTTATAGTTCATGAATGAAAAAAACAAATAAATAAATAAAACAATAAAAACAAAATCTTTGCACTGTTTCTCCTCACGAACTCCTGTATACAGCTGAGAAATATTTGTATTACTGTCTATACTGGTTATTTTTACTTATATACATATAATTAAACCTTATTTGACATGAGTCTCATTATTTTTGTTATATTATGTTGTGATGTGTGAGCTACTGTGTCCGCATAATTTCCCTTGTGGATCAATAGTTTGCCTAAGTCTAAGCCTAATCCTCGTATTTTCAGTGGAGATGTTGAGAACTGAAGACGAATGGACTACTTCACTTTTTTATTTTGTGTACAATTGGTTTTTCAAGAGCTTAATACTTGCTCCACTGATTAAAAGAGGTTTCTGAGGCCCTAGAGATCAAAATGGAGGACCACACAGACGGTTAAGGTTCGGTAAAAAGGCCTCTTCAGCTGAATAATTATACTGTGTTGAATGAAAAGTTCAGAGAATGGGGATAGCGCAGTAGTTTTTCACTGCTGATTCTGTTTCAGACCAGATTTCGTCTTATTTTAGCTCTATTTAGCTTGGAAAGACCGACTATAATCAGACAAATCATTTAGATTCGCAATATTTTATTTTTACATGGCAGAGAATCCCACAGGGCATCGTTTTAGCCCCTTAATACTTTCCAGATGTCATTCCCAAAACCCAAATTACAATTTCACAACACAAACATTGATGAAAACTGTTTATAACATTGGATTTGTTTGTTGTTTTTTTCAGATTTTAATCTAAATCGACTGTCGGTAAAACGCCACCTAATCACTCAAAAGGTTTCGAAAATGGGGCCGTTATTGCTGATGACTTCTTGGCCGAATTCCAGCGTAAATATTGTGCTATTATGAAGACGCCGAAAGCATTCAGTTTGTTAACATTGAGATGCGCGTTTCTGACTGAGCACATCTGTGGACATACAAAGCCACATGCAACCCAGCGGCGAGAGTTTGGAGTGGACGCTTCTAACCACACACAAACTTTTGGCACACGATGTTGTTTGACAATCCACGGACTTTGCAGATATACACGGAACGCCATAAGTCTTAATGATTTACAGCTCAAATAATCAGATTTGGGTTTTATTTGCGGTAGAAGAACAAAGCAAGAAACTGTCATAAAAAGTTTTCAAAAGTCTACGTTTAATTATCTGTTTCTGATTCAAGTTTAGACCTGGTTTAGTCCCAATTTGGATCATGTTAAAGGTGCGTTGTGTAACTTTTCTGGTGGAGGGTCCGTCAGATACTATCGTCTGTGAAGATGTTATTGTTCGGTCTGAAATGTTTCACAGAACGAGATTAAACCTTTCTATTTTCATTGAGATCAGACCAAGTTATAGGTCAGAGCTGTGTCAATATGGCTGTTTTTCTAAGTATTTTTGAGCTATAAAACCACCCGTGATTGAACAAATGTAAAGTAGAGCTGTTTAATGTTATACTGTGGAACATTCCAGGCAGAGCAATGACAGATCCGTAGAAACAAACAGGAGACGGACCATAACAAAAAGCTACACAGTGCACTTTTAAGTTCAATTTCAGAACTACACTGTAAACCCAAACATTCAAAGTAATTAAATACATTAAGTTGTGTATAGTCAAAGTTATGAAAATAGTCCTACTAACTTAATTATGTCAATTTGCTGTAACATGTTCTTCTTTTTGAGTCATTATAACTAATATTTTTTAATTAAAGATGTGGTTGTGGGTATAAGTGAGCAAAACTTAAGAACATAGATGAGGTACAACTTAGTAGATTTAAGTCATTAAACACTGAAAGTCCTGTTATTTCTTTTGTTTCTAATAGGTGAGACGATTTTAAAATAAACTTAATTTATATAATACATCCTAAAATACAATACAATTTCAAAATGCTTCACCAAATAAGTTATTCCTGTGGTTTGGATACTCCCAATTTTAAGTCATAATAAATGAAAAAAGTTGCCTTAACAGAAAACTATGAGTCGTATAAACTGCGAATATTTGAGTTGAGCTAAATTAGCACTTTTAATTCAGCTGTTTTCAAAAGCTACAAGTAGCAAAGTCATCAAACCTTTTACGTTCTTGAAGATTGTGACTTATAAGCTCATCAACTTAAATTAATTGAGGCAATCGGTTGCCTCAATTATTTTGGATTCTGGAAACTTATTCGGGTTCACAGTTTAATGTAGTCCCCATAAAAAAAAACTTTTTCCTCCTTGGCCAGATATGGTTTCAATGGATTCTTGGTTTAGTCATAATTTAGACACAGCTTAGTTCATTTAAGGCGACATTGGAAAGTTCAAGCGTACAGTTCAAGATAATAGGCCGACTTGGTACAAAAGGCTTTAAGTGTTTTGCAAATGTTGGACAATAAAGAAATTCAGATGACAGTAACTTTTCTGCAGGTGGAAAGTCACCTGCATGATTCCTTGGAAATAAAAAGTTAAAATCGTACTCATACTACTTAGTTTTATGTCAGACTGTGTAATATTATAGCTAAAGAAATATTTCCATAGTGACAGGCAGAAAGAGGCCATCGTCCAGGCCAAAAAAGTGTCAGTTTTGTGGAGATGCAAATCCACTCACAGTAAAGACGCGCAGGTTTTTCAGTGCAATAAAAACATCAGTTACCATATTTTTTGGACTATAAGTATATGTTTTTTCATGGTTTGTGTGGTTCCTGTGACTTACACTCAGGTGAGACTTATATAAAAAATGTATAATTCCACATGTTGGTTATTTTCACACTGACAGGGAGCGCTCTATGTCTTGTGTGCCAGTATCTGCTACGCCTCAGGCTCTTCCTCCTGCACCACTGTCACTTCTCGCTCTACTGCACATGTCTCCTGCAGAAAGAAAGTTTGGAGTGAGAGAGGCACTTGTGTTTGACTGACGATAAAAACAAAAAAAGCAAATCGCGGGCTAAAAACTAGATTTAGCTAGAGTTGTTCATAAGTGACACGAGGATGAAGAATTCAATTAATTTAGTGATTTGGAGCGAGATGGAGGGTTTGGTAAACTTGTTCTGTTGTTTCTGCTCTAGTTTTGTGAATAACTGTTCATATGTGACGTGAATACACCAGACACATGTTCAGCCTGTTCTTCTCTGTTCTAGTGTTATTACTATAACTCACCTTTTAAGATGAAATGTCCGTTCCTGGTCTCTGATTTTATCAAATAAATTTCCCCCCAAAATGCGATTTATAATCCAGTGTGGCTTATATGTTTTTTTCTTTTTCATTGTGCATTTTTTGGCTGGTGCGACTTATACTCCAGAGAGACTTATAGTCCGGAAAATACAGTAGTACTTTATTTTAGTCTATTTTTTGGCTAAAAAGTTACATAGTGGGGGTTTTCAGCTTTACCAGTACTTAAAGGTGCACTGTGTAACCGTGTGGTCATTGCTCTGCTTGGAATGTTCCACAGTATGACATTAAACAGCTCTACTTTATGGCTCAAAAACACCTAGAAAAACAGGCATTCTGAGTGTGAGCCGGGTCGCCTCTCCACACATCTGACCTGTAACTTGGCCTGATTTGCTCTCCATGAAGACAGAATGGTTTCATACCATACTGTGAAATGGACCCTCCACCAGAAAAGTTACACCATGCAGCTTTAAGGTTCCTATGGATATCAACCACCTCTAAAAAACTACACTTTTTTCACTCCAAAATCCTTATAATAATGGCCATGTTTATTCACTTTATATGGACTCCCTGGTACCATATCAAGCGTCACTGCAGGTTTAAGATCCCATATATACCAGGAGTTTTTATTACTCATCTAATACTATAAACCTATAAACGTATTCATTGGAGAGGCATTGACTTACATAGAGACACAGCAGCGGCAGCCTAAGCCCCCGGTATGTTGACACACTTTCTACAGCTTTGATTGTTTTTGTTGAAATCGGGCCATTTCTCCTCTGCGCCGCGTCCAAGAGTCTGTCTGCGCCGCCATAACCCAAAAGGACCAATTCTCATATCGTTCTGAACATCAATTACATCTTTAAACGGTGTTAACCTACGCTCCCACTTTGTCATCCTCTTCACCGGACAGCGGCGCTTCACGGATCAGGGCGCTAAATCACTACTTAAGAATGTCCCTTTGAACCAGGTTAAGATAAGTGGGACATTTAGGGGCTCGTGTTACAGAGCTGCAGATCTCAAAACATCAGACATAGTTAGGGAGATTAGAGCTGACAGGCCAATAGACGCTGAAGGACTGGGGTAGATCAGCAAAGAGAAGCACTGGTTTTTAATGTATTTTTCAATTTATGCAAGTCATTTTGAACCGGGTATAGGAAATGTATTGATTTCAGATGTAAACTTTGATATGTACGATAGGGGAAATCCAATATGAGCATTTGTTGATGTCTAAATGTGTGTTTTAAATAAACTGTACACTTTTTGTAGGATCATTTTGTTCATTTATTCATTTTATTATCAATTTATCATCAAATGTCCCCATAGTAGGATGAATAAAAGTCTTATTTTATCTTATCTTATTATACTGTAAATAAAGTCATTGGTATATTTGCCTCTCGATCAGTTTTGATCACTGGTAGATTAACTCAGTGTAGTTACTTAAGTTGAACTCCGGCATGTTTGAAGCTAAAGTCCGTTGCTAGAGGAGGTCGAATTCTGTCAGAAGCCGAAAAACGGCACAGATCAGTGTTTCCTCGGTGGAGATCTCACTGTGGCAGTGAGTCTGTCAAGGCAACAAACTAGTGTAGTGATGGGGGCAAGTTCTGAACTTCCACGTAAAACACCAATTTGCTTCACACTGAAGAAGCTTAACACCACTTTAACCCATCTTACAACAGCCACGAGTCTAACAAACAAAACGCTCTGCCTGGTTCACTCATTAGTGTCTGGAAACGTTAGAAAACAACTTTATAAGCACCTTACACTTCCCTCTGTTGATTTCCCACTGCACAGGCCAAAGCCCAAAAGACTCGATCTCCGACTCCAGCGGCGGCGAGAGGCTCGAGCCATCAGAAACAAGTGAGGATCGACTACTGACGGTGAAGAAGAGAAACTGAAAGTTGTTGAAAGAAAATGGTTCGGGAATATATTTTTTTAAAGCGTTTTTCAAAAAATATAATTCACTCATAAATAAATGAGATTAGAAGCAGCATCGACGATCGAGTCTTTTGGGCTTTGCCCCATCACTACACTAGTTTGTTGCCTTGACAGACTCACTGCCACAGTGAGATCTCCGCCGAGGAAACACTGATCTGTGCCGTTTTTTGGCTTCTGACAGAATTCCACCACCTCTAGCAACAGAGTTTAGCTTCAAACGTGCTAGAGTTCCCCTTTTAAGTAAAGTAAAGACAATTAAAATACATACTTAAGTACAGACATCTCATACTGTCTTCACTCTAGGTAGCCATATAACGACATGGAAGGCACTGTAGGTATGTGGACTTGAATACCAATGTAAAGAACACGTCTCCAAGTCTTCTTAACAAACACAATCTAAACTCTCCGGCACCTCCACATCAGGGGGACCCACTTCTGACCCCTCACACGCACATTCGTCCTGGGAAAGTGTCAGAGGGTGAAATCAGAGCATGGAGATTATCAGGTCAACGCGACGCTGCTATCTCCAAACACAGGCTCTTATCTGAGCAGAGTCAAAGGCTGCAGGAGACTGTCAGAGATACACCGGGCTACGCTAAGCAGTCCCTGTCACTTTCACTTTTACACCAAAACAGGGTTATTTTCTGCAGAGTTTGAAAAGAACTTGATGAATTATACATCTGTAGTTACAGGGTTAGAGGCAAATAAGAAATGAACGTTCCAGTTTATCAAAAGCACATGTGGAATTGAGTTGTTTTTGTTTTATTTGCACATGTTTAAAGCCAATGGTTTGAAACTGTTTTGCCAAAAAAAGACTAAAATGAAAGCATGTTTTTTTTTGGTTCTCATTTTTGATGTTCTGTTGCACGGAAACAAACAAACAAAAAACAAACAAAAACATGCGTTCTTACTGTGAAAGGGCTTGCATCTCCACAAACCCGACTCTGACTTATCTCCCTGCAGCTGTTGTTCCTTTGGCTATAATATTCCATTGCCATAAAACTTATCTATCTCCATGGATGATGTCCCTACGTATGGTTTTAACTTTTTATTGCAACTCAATCAAGCAGTTGAGTTACCACTTCCAGAAAATTACACTCTATCACTCTTGGGGCCTGTTTACACGAGAACACTTGTGAGTAAAGATGAGAAAATATTTGTTTGGAAGTGCCTTTCGTTTAGACGGTGACATTTTTGGGGCTTAAAAATGCAAAAATCTGAACTGAATACGCTCGTCCGCTGTAGCGTTTCCGTCCACACTGCCAAAGACGCAAAACTCAAAGGTCAGATCTGCTCACATACGTCACATACATGCACCACACTAGGGCTGAAACGATTCATTGAGTAAATCGAATAAAAAAACGCGCTCGGCGATGGCCGGCCGGAACCTTATGCGGTAGAGGTAAAGTTTCCGCACGAGCACTTCACTGTACACAAAACAGCGCGGCGCCCATGGATGTATAATAAGAGCGCACAGCTCTACTCCTCCCTACGCCGAGGACACCGCCCGTGGACCTTGTCTTGTCGCGTACGCTGCATGGACCGCAGCTTCCTTCTGTACGCCTCTAAACCAGAACTAACACCAGGACTAAAACCAGGTCTAAACCAGGTCTAAAGCAGGTCTAAACCAGGTCTAAGCCAGGTCTAAAGCAGGTCTAAACCAGGTCTAAGCCAGGTCTAAAGCAGGTCTAAACCAGGTCTAAACCAGATCTAAAACCAGGTCTAAAACCAAACAAGAATTTGCAGGAGTTGGTTGCTACATTCATGTAGTTTTAAAAACCATGACAATATCAAGTAATCCAAAGTATTCAGATTACGTTACTCGCGAGGTAAGTCAACTTTAGCCGAGCGATAATTACGTTTTTCATGTCCAAAACACGTGTATCTGTCAATCCACGTGGTGTGTACTTAACCTGTGCAAGTAGACACGACAATAACAAATTACTCGATTATTCGAACAAAATAATCGACAGAATAATTGATTACTGTAATAATCGATAGCTGCAGCCCTACACCACACAGAAACATGTCGGATCATTTCCCTGCGTCGGACCTTCAAGCTCCTCTGGCAGCTCTAATAAACTTACAGGCAACAAATGTACAGAATATTCTTGCTCCTGGTCGCCATGATTGTTTTGCTTTTCAGGGCGCAGATGAGAAGAAGGGGGATTCTACGCATGCGCCTGGACATAGCGGTGTGGTGTGTATCACAGCACCACCTCGCCGCCTGCATGTAAACCCAATCCAATTCCACACACTTTTATGTCACCGCACGCACGCAGATTTCCTCCCGAAAACGCTCGTCTAAACGCGGAATAAAAAATGAAGACGCGACACCACTTTTGCGTTTTCTGTTCAGCCCGTCATCATGTAAATGTAGTTGTACACAAAGTGCACAGCGCAACTTTTCTGGTGAGGGGTTTGCCACCTGCTTGTCTCCATGGAGATGTTATTGCTTTGCCTGGAGTGTACGTACGGCATTAAACTTATCTCCATGGAGACAAACCGCCCTGTGCCACCAAACCAAGTTACTGGTCAAATCTGTGGATAAAGAGAAGTAGCTCACAGTAAGAATGCACGTTATTTTAAGGATTTAAATAAAAAAAAGTACTTGAAAAATAAGTACATAAAAAGTGAATGCCATACTGCGGAACATTCCAGGCAAAGCTACTGGTTGTGGACCCTCTATCAGAAATGTTACGCAGTTCACCTTTAATCAATTGGTGCAAAGATTTGTTTTGTATCTTGGCGTAAAGTTGTGTATTTGCTTATTAATCGGCCTATATTATGGTTTTAGTTGTTAAAGTCGCACTGCCATCCTCTTGTTTCCATGGAGATGATGTCGCTTTGTCGGGAATGTCCCTGTATGGCATTAAAGCTGACTTTTTATTGACTTCAAAACTCACTGAGTGGGCTCGCTTCTCCGCAGCTCTGCCATGTAACTCGGCCCTTTGGCATCACCTGCTGTCTCCGTAGAGATAAATAGTTGGCGGAAACTCACAAAACAAAAGTTACACAATGCACCTTTAAGCTCTACCTGCAGCACTGATGCAAAATGTTCAAAAATTATGACTTTTTTATTGTTTTTTATTGATTTTTCTAGAATACACTTATCGTAGTTAATTCTATTGAGAAAAGCTTACACCTTTAATCCACTCAACGTTATATTTTTTCGTTTATTGTCATTCCGAACTTCCCTTTTCTTCCTCTCTGCGTCTCCTCGGTTTTCCCTTCACCGAGCGGACGTATAATTAGAGCACTCTTGCCTCTGACCCGGTGTTTTTCTGAAGTGCCCCTGTTTAGTCTCAGGTGTGTGACAGCTTATTCACCTCCGGAAATCTTCAACCGGCTCATCCAAACCCCTCCCTCCGACATCCTTCCTCTGCCTGCAAAAACGACACTTTCCCTTCACTAAAAAGGCCATTACGATAAAATACACGCTCAGATATCCAGGTCAAAAGTTTGGACTCATTCTCACTCAATGTTTACGACTTTCTACGTTCCATAGATACAGAAGACAGCAAAAATATGAAGCAAGATATATGGGATGTATGTAGCAAGGAAAATAAGCTAAATAGCTCTTTATATTTTAGATTTTAAGCTTCAAATGTGTCACCTTTAGCTTTAAATATTTAGCAGAATTTTGAATGAATTTGTCTAAACTTTTGCCCGGTCGTGTAGGTTTAAACAGCAACAGTCTTATTCAGTGTTTTTTTGTTTTTTCTTACTACTTTTTATATTTTATAGACATTTAGAGACATATATGAAGCAAAACATATGGAATTATTTAGTACTAAACTTTACTAAACATTTTTTAACGAAGCAAAGGAATGGCTCATTTGAGGATTCGCTTATAAAATGTAAAAAACATATGCCGTATTTTTCGCACTGTAAGTTGCTTTTTTTCATGGTTTGGGTGATTCCTGTGACTTAAAAACATTGACTAAAGCCCTATTCGCACGGGATAAATACAACTTGGGGACGTCTAGTAATTAGCAAATTACCACTCCACCTCTGTGTTACTTGCAGCCAGGGCTCTACGCTAACTTTTTTTTTCAGGAGCACATGTGCCCCTAAGTTAAAAATTTTAGGAGCACAGAAAAAAAAATGGGGGCACAAGTAGGTTTTTGTTTTGAACGATTATTACAGTGCAGAACTTGCGCATACCAACTTATTTGAATTAATTTTATACAAAAAACAAAAGAATTATTATGACTGTACTTTTCCTGCATGATCGCAGTGTTTTTATAAATAGATCTTCATTTTATCTGATTAATATTTAGACTTAAAATAAGCCAAACAAACTGTACTGCACTGAAACACTCTGTGGCCCTTTTTGGACCTTCACCCACAGTTTAAGAACCTCTTCTTTAAGAGAACTTCCACTGGCACTTTACACAACACTGCTTCAAAGTGAAAAACATAGGTAAGATTTTTAAACCTGTATTTTACATTCTCTTCCTGGTTTTACAGTGGTTTTTAGCCTCTGCACATTTACCAAACTAAACGCACATTGTGACAGAGTTATTTGGCATTTTCTTAGGCAAACTTCAGCCCACGTATCGCCTGCTCTGTGCTGTGGGTCTGCTCTGTGCGGACACTGACAGAAAATTAGTATTGGCGTATTTGACGTGAGGCGGAAGGATAGGTGGGATACCTGCCCTGTGACGCACGTTGGTACACAAGGGTGCGCGCTGTGGACAAGCCGCGCTCGGAGTCTGTGCTGACGGGCCGCACAGTGTCTGCGGGCTCCAGTGCACAGGCCGCAGAGAGACGTCCCGCGTGGTCACGCACACGGTACAAGTTTATTGCAGCGGCCGTAATGAAATATGATCACACTCAGTATTCAGACCTTGAGTCCGTGATAAGACCGAGTCCAAATGCACTCGAGACAAGACCAAGACAAAGCTCTCGCTTTAGCTGAGAAGGAAGTTCAGCGGCGTGGGGGTGTTTACTGAGTGGTGGAACAGGTGTGGGTCCTGCTGCGGGGCGCTCCTCGTTGAAGGGGGCGTGGGTGTGTTTTGAAGCGGACTTTGTTCGTATGAGTGATATCAGCCACATGCGAAGCTCGTTCGCTGGGGTCAGCGCTCGCGCTGGGAAAGCGTGCGGCGCTTTAGGGGTGATCCAGGCTTGGGCACGATTCTGAAGTCCTAGTGTGAGTTTGCTCCTAATGTTTGATACATTTAGAACGTTTAACTCGTCACGTTACGTCTGTGCGCAGTTCTCCTTACTGTGGCTGCAGAAGCACTCGCACTGGTGCGACTGTTTTATTTTCCTCGTTCGCACGACGAAATATTTACTCGCAAATGCGAGTGAAATGGGCGCACTGTAGAGCCCTGCTTGCAGCGCATTCGTATGGGATAAGCGAAGTCCGTAATTTACTCTATTTTACTGACATTGACTGAGATAGAAAAGAATTAGAATAGGCGCAATCACAACAGCAAAAACTGAAATGCAGATTCGCACAGGACTAGTATTATCACCGGACGTCTGTGTTTGGCTAAATATAGTGGGGAATTTGCATCGAAATGTTTACTTTCCGACTTATAAAGACAAATTAGAAAGACTGAGCACAAACGCCACCAAAAAGAAAATCATATTCTGCAGATTACAAGATGCAAGAAGTGAAATCTGCGGCTGAAAATGGTAATCGAGCAGCAGAAAGAAAGTTTGGAGTGAGCCAGAAACTTAATTAAAAGTGTATGATACTCGAACTGCAACGAAGAAAACAAAAAAAGCTGTTACTGCTTCATGCAACACAACCGCCTCCATCAGAGCACAGACAACGACGTCCCAAAAACTGCAGCACACTTCCACGTCGAGGTCAACAGTTTGAAGTGTTGAAATGTCTGTTCTTGGGGTCAAATTGTAATAAAATAAATTCCCCCCACAAAAAATGCAACTTATTATCCAGTGCGACTTATATACGTTTTTTTTTTTTTTTCTTCTGCATTTTTTGGCTGGTGAGAATTATACTCCAATTTATAGTCTGGAAAATATGGTACTTATTTCACTTTTTTTCCTTTGCTACATAACCCCATACATCATACTTTATATATTTGAGGTCTTCTGTATGTATATCCAATGTAGAAAGTAGTAAATAAAGAGAAAAAACACTGACTAAAGCCTTATTCGCATGAAGTACAACCTGGGGACGTCTGGGATAAGCAAAGTCTGTCAATTCCTCTATTTTACTGACATTGACACAGAGATTGAAAGAGAAAAGAACGCAGAAAAAAAAGAAAGAGATAGAAAAGGCGCAAATACAACAGCAAAAACTGAGATGCAGATTCGCACAGGACTAGTATTATCACCGGATGTCTGTGCCGAAATATAGCGGGTAATTTGCGGCGAAATGTTGACTTTACAAATTACAGACGTGGCGCATTCGCACAGGATTAAGATCTCAGGCATCCCCCGTAATTATTACAAATCACGAAAGGCCCACATGTAATACTAATCCTGTGTGAATAGGGCTCAAGAAGGCGAGTCCAAACTTTCGAAGCCTACTGTACTTCCCTTAATAAATTGCACTAAATATTTCTCTATTTTGTTTCTAAAATGTGTCCAATTCTTGAATTGCCTCTGAAGTCAAGTTTGGCCCCATAAGGTAAAAAGTTAAAGGGACAGTTCAGAGTTTTGGACATAAGGCCTCATTTTCTCGTGAGCCAGAGTGTTGGAGACGTGTGGAGACACTTTTGTAAATCTTCCATCCAGTCCTTGTATTTGCAGAGGTTGCTGGTGCTGGGCTAGTGCATCAAAACTGTGCACCGCTATCTTCCACTTTAAAAAGAAATTTAAATGGTTAACTCTGAGCAGATACATGAACTATGAGACTTAGTTTGTGCTGTTGTCTCTGCTGTACTGTTACTAATTTGTTTGCTGTATTTATGAACTGATACCAAGACGATGCAATGAGGAATAAAGGGTAAAGGCAGAATAAGCTCAAGCTTCAGCCGACACCTTTTCGGTCTGCACAGGCCAAAGCCCAAAAAACTCGATTGCCGACTCTAGCGGCGGCAAGAGGCTCGAGCAACAAGCAATAAGTGAAGCAGCAAGTGAAGATCGACTACTGACGGTGAAGAAGAAGAGAAACTGAAAGTTGTTGAAAATGGTTCAGGAATGTATTTTTTAGCGTTTTCAAAAAATATAATTCACTCGTAAATAAATGGGATTAGAAACGACGTTGGTGATCGAGTCTTTTGGGCTTTGGCCTGTGCAGTGGGAAATCAACAGAGGGAAGTGTAAGGTGCTTATAAAGTTGTTTTCTAACGTTTCCAGACACTAATGAGTGAACCAGGCAGAGCGTTTTGTTTGTCAGACTCGTGGCTGTTGTAAGATGGGTTAAAGTGGTGTTAAGATTCTTCAGTGTTAAGCAAATTGGCGTTTTACCTGGAAGCTAAGAACTTGCCCCCATCACTACGCTAGTTTGTTGCCTTGACAGACTCACTGCCACAGTGAGATCTCCACCGAGGAAACACTGATCTGTGCTGTTTTTTGGCTTCTGACAGAATTTCACCTCCTCTAGCAACGGACTTTAACTTCAAACGTGCCAGAGTTCAACTTTAAAGTCTCTGAGCCACAGGGGGCAGTGCATAGACCTGAGCTCAGGACTTGCTCCTGCTTCCTGGTTTGAGTCAGGACCCGAGCTGCAGCGTTCTGGATGTTCTGCAGCTGTCTCACAGTGAGAGGCCGTTACAGTAGTCAAACGCATGGATAAGTCTCTCCACGTCTGCTTTAGACAGCTTTTCAGCTGATTTTTCTATGTTTTTTTAGATGGTAAAAGACTCCAGATGTTATTGATTCATTAGATTTTTAAAAAATCAAGCCCCACCCTTAATAAATACATGACATTTACACATTGGTCATGCCAATTTTTGGATTTGCTCCTTTTTCTCTAGGAAAAATCTCCAACAACTATTATACTCCCACACAAAACAACTTCATTCCTCATTATCAGAGCTTGATTGATGTTAAACAGACACGACGACACACCTAGTTGCATGTGTACTACAGATGTTTTACCATCCGCTGTACACATTTCCCCTGCTCACTGTATTTTTGCGTTTGCCTGAGCAGCTATCCAAATACGAGCTCGCACATGAACACAGCGCGAGCAACACGCTGTCAAAACATCGCTCCAAACGTCGCTGGACAAATTTCTCATCCCCTGGTCCCGAATGAGGTCAGAATGTTTAGGTTGGACCGTTTCCATATGTGCGTCGAAAAGCTGAGAAGCAGGAAGAGGTCTTGTCAGGAAAAGTTCAACGTTCGCTAAAGCAACACAGGCGCCCACCGCCGGACCACTGACCCACCCACGCTGACCCAAATCAAGCGCCACAAATTGGGCTGGATTGTAACGGCAAGTCCAGACTCGAGCTGAAGAGTGTTATCTGTGATTGGCAAGTGAATAATCGGATTTTGTGTTTCGGCGAGTCCTCAGTGGGATATCGGACAGTTGTTTTTCAGTTTTGAAGACGAGACAAAACAAACTCCAAGTCCAAATTAAAGCTGAAATGTGGGGTTCTTTTTGCAATTTGTATTTTTTTTCTGTATATGCCCCCAATATATATGTGCATAGATTTTTTTTACATAAAATTTATATAAAAATAAGAATAT
Organism: Odontamblyopus lacepedii; assembly: GCA_034769755.1. Classification (NCBI taxonomy): domain Eukaryota; kingdom Metazoa; phylum Chordata; class Actinopteri; order Gobiiformes; family Gobiidae; genus Odontamblyopus; species Odontamblyopus lacepedii. The sequence goes on along the minus strand of CM068346.1, from coordinate 38,672,539 downwards.
ATGAGTAAAAAAACTAAATAAAATAATAATAACAATAATAATAATATGAATTGACAAATAATTTTAATAAGGTAAAGAAAAAAAGAAAAGCAAAATAATAACAATAATATAAATGAACCGAAATCCTTTATATATGTCCTTATGTGGATAGATTTTTTACATAAATTAATAATAATAATAATAATAATAATAATAATAATAATAATAATAATAATAATAATAAGAAGAATAAGAAGAAGAAGAAGAAGAAGAAGAAGAAGAAGAAGAAGAAGAATAAGAAGAATAAGAATAAGAAGAATAAGAAGAAGAATAAGAAGAAGAATAAGAAGAAGAAGAATAATAATAATAAGAAGAAGAAGAAGAAGAACAAGAAGAAGAACAAGAAGAAGAACAAGAAGAAGAAGAAGAACAAGAAGAAGAAGAACAAGAAGAAGAACAAGAACAAGAAGAACAAGAAGAATTTTAAAAATATATGAAGGAACCAATAATTTCAATAACGTAAATTATTATTATTATTATTATTATTATTTTTAAAGCGAGGCAGTCAGGTTCGGTTTTTACACTGAAATTGTTTGACAAGTGAATGATCTGATTCGTGTTCTGGCGTGTCCTCAGTGGAATATGTGACTGTTTTTCACAGTTTTCACTGTCAGAGCTGCAATAATAATAAACAAGACGGGGTTTGGTTTGTGGTTTTGGCAAAACTCGGAAAAAAATGGAATTTAAACAATGTGCGGGTTTATGAAATGACGATGATGCGCAACAAGGAGTAAATCAAATGGGAAAAATATCATTCAAACAAAACAAATCTGAGACAATATTTTAAAATTAGGCAATGGAAGACAATATTTCTTGGCATCAGTTTGCACAATCACGGGGGGATAGAGGAAGAACAACTACACATATCGAAAAGCATGTATCATTTCCAAGTGATACATTCAATTACTTTGCAAACAATCAGACCAGTTAATTTGGAAAAGTTTGTCTAGTTTATCTTGGCTGGGATCTAAAATACACATCTGTTCAATACTTATGAAGATGTGAGTCAAGGTGAATCTCTTTATTTTCCGATGGGTGTCATTTAGGAACGTGCACGGTCCGTCTGCATTGGGGAAAATAAAGGAAAAAAAATTCTGATGAGGCTGAAAAACATCGCAGATTTCAGCAATGAGCGAAGCACTAAACTCTGTTCATCTGAGGTGAGATGAATGAGGTTTTATCATAAATGACAAGTGACTTTGTTTCACGTGTCAATAAACAAAATAAATCTGATTGGATGATCACAGGGTCGTTGTAGGGTCTTAAAAATCGATTAAATTTCATGTTCCTAAATTAAGGCCTTAAAAAGTCTTAAATTATGATGTCCAAGTCTTATTTTTTTCACAAAGGTCTTAAATTTCTTTCATCTATTTTTCTGTATACTAAACTGGGCTGCAGTGCAATGTGAAAGCTTAGTTCTGAATGAGATCTTATAATAAAAGCATTTTTTGTTATTTAAAGCAGTGGGTAATGGTCATGATTAGAATTGGATCTGGTGTTTTTCGCCCGCATAATGGGTGCGATGTCTTCATTTTCATTTAAGTGCTCTTAAAAAGGTCTTAAATTTGGGGTAGCCAAACCTGGGGACACCCTGGATCATGTTTTGTCGGGTTTGAGACTCATCGGAAGGTGTGGGGACCAGACTAGTATCAATCTGTATAAAAAAATAGACAGTAGCACAACTTTATTTAACTATATTTTCTGTTAAAGTAAAATCCAGCACCGGGTTGTGTCTACGGAGCTCGAGATACGCTAGGACAATAGTTTTATTTATTTGTTTGCTTATTTGATTGGGACAGTGCAGGTTAATGAACAGACATGACAAAATGCATGAATGTAAAGAAGCCGGATTGTAGCTAAAAGGCTCATTTCCATCTGTAGTCCCACAGGTCAGGGTCACAGGGGTCAAAAATACATCAGTAACAACAGTAAAAATTTACATTAAACAATCAGACCATATAAACAATTTTCCAGACTCACCAACAGCACAATCATACAGATAACCACACAATTCATAGTCACAGAGTTTTACACAAAACTCCATTAACAATTTTCACTGGAATATACCAAATTATGGCAATAAACTTCCTTATTATTAAATCATAGATGGGTTTGTAAGTTGTAAGACGGGACGTATTATGGTATGGCGCTGTCCGTCCGTCCGTCTTTCTGTCCTTCTGTCTGTGGACAATTTCTTGTCCGCGCTCTAACTCGACAACCGTCTCACCTAGGAATGTCAAACTTCATGGCTGGACACCCCATGGGTCAAGGATGTTTCCTATTGATTTCAAGGTCACAGGGTCAAAGGTCAAGGTCACGGCCCGACCCTTTGCGAAAACCTGCCCGTCGCTCTTGCTAACTGTGATCGTTTCCATCTCTGTCTTTTTATCTTCCATCTCTGTCCTTTTATGTTACGTGCCGTAGATCTGAACTCTCTTCTCAAATGTTCTGCTGCTGAAAGAGAGAACAACCCACATTCTCTGCTTCTTTGAGCTTTGACACATTAAAGCTTTGTAGTGTCTTTAAGTTCTGTTGCTGCAATCTGATTAAAACAACAATCTCCAGTGTTTTATCAGATGAAGTATTTAATGTCAGAATAACCCTATATTTCCAGGTCCATTCCCATATCGCAAGTCCTTTCACTAACTTTATTTTTTATACACCCGTTGTAAGACGGGACGTATTATGGTATGGCGCTGTCCGTCCGTCTGTCTGTCCGTCTGTCCGTCCGTCTGTGGACACTTCAAAGCTTTGAAGCTTTGTCTTCATGAAGAGGCAAAACATGTGGGGCATGCGCCGATATATATATAAGGTATACTGTATTTGTGTATTTTATTGTATATTTTTGTATCGATCCATGCTGTAGGTCAGTGGTATCAATTTTATGTGACTTCAGGTTTTTTCACACTTGTTTCTATTTATGATGGGGGTTTTTTCTATTTATGATGCTTTTTTTCTATTTATGATGCTTTTTTTTCTATTTATGATGCTTTTTTCTATTTATGATGGGGTTTTTTTTCTATTTATGATGCTTTTTTTTCTATTTATGATGCTTTTTTTTCTATTTATGATGCTTTTTTCTATTTATGATGCTTTTTTCTATTTATGATGGGGTTTTTTTTCTATTTATGATGCTTTTTTTTCTATTTATGATGCTTTTTTCTATTTATGATGCTTTTTTCTATTTATGATGCTTTTTTTTCTATTTATGATGCTTTTTCTATTTATGATGCTTTTTTCTATTTATAATGCTATTTTCTATTTATGATGCTTTTTTCTATTTATGATGCTTTTTTCTATTTATGATGCTTTTTTCTATTTATGATGCTTTTTTTCTATTTATGATGCTTTTTTCCATTTATGATGGGTTTTTTCTATTTATGATGGGTTTTTTTCTCTTTATGATGTTTTTTTTTCTATTTATGATGCTTTAGTCTATTTATGATGCTTTTTTTCTATTTATGATGGGGTTTTTTATACGCCCGTTGTAAGACGGGACGTATTATGGTATGGCGCTTTTTATATTTTTGTATCGATCCATGCTGTAGGTCAGTGGTATCAATTTTATGTGACTTCAGGTTTTTTCACACTTGTTATTATTATATTGGTAGTGAACTGCCTTATTGTGCTTACCGGTATGTGCCATAGAACGCCAGTATTGGAATCTTCCAAACTGCACCAACAATTCATCTTTAACTAGGTTTGACAAATTCTAACTTAATTCTATATACAATAATTCAAAGTACGGGCGTATTTTGCCCCGCTGGCAGAGCTCTTGTTAAAAATAAAATAGTATGTTTAAAAATGTGCATTCTACTCTAAATGGGCCCACCTCTCCACAAATCGGACCTGTGAATTGAAATGGCGTTTGTTTGCATGGAAACACATAAGTTTAATATCATAATGTGAAAAATTCCAGGCAAAACAAGTGTCTCCATGGTGACAGAGCCTTTATCCAAAAAGTTACACATTGCATGTTTAAATTTGAATGCTATTTTATCTATAATTATCAGAATCGACTGTTCAGAGATTAAAAAATACATTATTATCAATATTTTAGCCAACATTTAACCTTTATTTCTTTTACAAAACTTCTTTAATGTTTTCTATAATTCCCTCTAACACAAACTACCATAAATCTACTTTGCTCCATTTAATTCCCGGCCGAAACGAATTCTTTGTCAGCCCACTTTTGATCCGGGGCACAATGTTACAGTATATCACGGGCAGGAAGAGGCCGTTCTCGCTTCGTTCCTGTCGGGGTCAAAGTTCATCCAGCTGACGCACGCACTTTCAAGTATCGAGTATCTCCGACCCACGGTATCCTTTTGTACTGCCCGAGAGTCCGAGACAGCTCCCCCTATAGCGCGTCCATCCATCTCCGAGCCTTTTGCATATCAAAGCGGATATAGATTTACGAGCCCGAGCCCCCTATAGCTCCTGTCTGACTGTCTGAGCTGTAAAAACGTAATAGCCGCTGCTCCATTGTCCCTCCAGCAACAGAAGCAGCAGGAGATACGCACTGTACTTCATTAAGAGGAATGTACCGTTTTGACACAGACTCGTAAAACTACTACGGCTACTGCAGAACGCCAAGTACTCCAGATATGTAGATATCCAGATATGTATAAGTACACAAGGGAAAACTATGGAAGCCGGGGGGGGATCACAGCAAATGCAAACGCCGCAACAAATACAAATGACACGACACAACAAAAAGCCACAACGGAAGTGACCGTGGGACTCTACTTACCGACTTGGAAGGGCTCACGATAAATACAAACGCCACAACACAAATGCAAACGTTGCACCATAATAAAAACCCACAACAGATTTAAAAAAAAGCCACAACACACCAAAAAAAAAAGCCAAAACACACCAAACAAGAGCTCCGCCAGCGGGGCAAAATACGCCCGTACTTTGAATTATTGTATATAGAATTAAGTTAGAATTTGTCAAACCTAGTTAAAGATGAATTGAGTATGACATCATCACATTCTAGAATCGGAATTCCACCAATCAGATTGCAGCAACAGAACTTAAAGACACTACAAAGCTTTAATGTGTCAAAGCTCAAAGGAGCAGAGAATGTGGGTACCAGATACCAAATACCAGTCTGTATTTGGTATCTGGTAGATAAAATCAAAGAACAAGTGTGAAAAAACCTGAAGTCACATAAAATTGATACCACTGACCTACAGCATGGATCGATACAAAAATATACAATAAAATACACAAATACAGTATACCTTATATATATATCGGCGCATGCCCCACATGTTTTGCCTCTTCATGAAGACAAAGCTTCAAAGACTTCAAAGCTTTGAAGTGTCCACAGACGGACCTACGGACAGACGGACGGACAGCGCCATACCATAATACAGGACGTATTATGGTATGGCGCTGTCCGTCCATATTACAACGGGCGTATAAAAAGCCACAACAAAGTGGCCACGGGACTCTTTTCCGACGGACTAAGCGAGGAGGATCAAGCATGAGATTAGTGCAGTTTAGATGCTACAGATGTTCACAGATTAAATGTCGACCATTTAAACTGCACAAATCCATCAGTCTGCTAATATTGACATCACAAAATCGATTTTTAATTTTAATTCTATAATCAGTCTGAGTGCACAACTTATTTCTGTTTTATTCATGACCATAAGGTTAGTTTTGCTCAGGAGTGGTTCACTAATGCTCGTCGCTGTTCGCCTTAAGTTGCCGAAGGCAGTTGAGGTTCCTGCTCCTGAACCTAAGTGAATCATATTAACTAACTTCGTTCACTTCTCCGTTCCTTTACTTTTTACATTCTTCTTCTTCAACTTTTCCCATTCACTTCCCGCTTGATCCTTCTCACTTCGTCTGTTGGAAAACAGAGTCCCGCGATCACTTCTGTTGTGGATTTTTGGTGTGTTTTGGCGTTTGCATTTGTTGTGAGGCCCTAGCTTCCATAGAAAACAAAAGGGAAAGACAAAATAAGGGAGGATTAGAGAGGTGAACATCTCGATTTATAATGCAGCTGAAACGAAAATTGAGAGTGAAATGAAACGACAGATTCCTGACATGAACCAGAGTCTGTTATGATTCCAGGATCGTGTAAGAGGCATTGTTAGAGCAGCTCCACTGTCCAGACGGAGAAGATCTGTTTCCAAATCAACACAAAATTGAGTTAAGAAGATAAAAGGGATTATCTGTTCGAGAATGTAACTTGTGGCAGTTTCTTTCATATCAAACTGTTAGACGAGATTATAAGATCAAGATAAAAATGAGATCAAAAGGTGGTGGTAGGAAAACAGAACTGAAATGCATTGGCAACATAATAAAGTACATTGTTGGCCTGGTTTATGTTCAAAAACTGGCACAAAGTTCAATGTCGTCTCTACCAGTTTATACAAACAAAAGTAATAATAAACTGACAAACATTTGTGGATCATAAGTTTGGATATTTCTTACAAAAACTAAAAAACAGCACATCTGTAAAGACGCAGCGGTCCAGCTTTTCAGTTCGGACACTGATTCCAGCTTTAAGCATCTGCCGATATCCGATATTAACAGATACCAGAGACTCAAAACAGGATTTATTTCAGACAGAACTGATCCGAACAGAACTGATGAAATGTGCTGTTTTTCATGCTTCAAGTAACCACAGAATAGGGATGTAACAATATCCTAATTTCTCAGTACAATATTTTCACGATATGCATCTCACGGTACGATATTCATTGCTTTATTTTGTAGAGGTTAACAAATCATGAATATACTACTTTGTCCTTTAAAAATGCCTTAGGTCATAAAAAAGTAATAAGTTAGAAAAATAAGTCAAAAAAATAAGTCAAAATAAGTTATTTCACTGTGTAAATTGGACTGAAACAGAGCAAAGAATTGTTTATGTTGTTCCCTGGTTCTTTTTGCTTCTGCTGCATCATAACTATGAATTTAAGCAAAGATGATTTGAAATTTGATATTATCGAGAGACTTTCATAATACGATTTTGCAGTTATTGTTACATCCCTACTAAAGAAATTAAAGTTAAAGCATTATGAGACTTTCGGGGCCAACTACAGCAACTAGGGGTGTAACAATATCTCACGACACGATATCGTCACGGTATAAACTCACGGTACGATATTTATTGCGATATCGTGGGAAAGTTCAGATATTACGATATTCTACATAATAACAAGAATGACCTTATAAAATGCTTTGACCAGTCATTTGGTACAACATTTATTGTCATTAGGGATGGAATGAAATCCAAATCTCTCTGTACCAGATTTTCACCATAAACATCTCACCGTCTTAAAATGCTTCACAAGACTTAATCCGAAGAGTGAAAATTTCAAAGTGCTTAGAACAGTTATTTCTTCATGTCGTCTGCACTGAAACGGAGCAAAGGATCATGGTCTATGTAGTTCCCTCTGTTTTTTTTTTTTTAGCTATTTCTGCATCAGAACTGTTCATTTAAGCAAAGAGACTTGTGATTCGATATATTGTGATGCTCCACGATATTATTGTGAGACCTTTGACGATACGATATCACGATATTTCAGTTATTGTTACATCCCTAATAATCACTAAATGGTCTTAAGTGTACATGTCTGTCTCGATACTTGGAAGCCGATATCCGATCCAGCTAATTTTTCAGGTTCAGCGCATCTCTACAAATCTCCAAAAGAGTTAAATAAGCCCCAAAATCAAAACTCTAATGGAGAATGTGGAAAAATCTGTTTCAACTTCATGTCCTCGGCACCGTTTTAAAGACTTGTCATAATTATAAAGTTATCCCTCTCAAACCATGAATAGAAAGATGTCAGAAAATGTTAAGTGTTCGCATATTTCTGGCCTCTTTAGCGTAACTACTAGTGTTTTTCAAAGCGCCGTCTAAAATATCTCTTGTCTGGACTAATTAAATGCTTAAGACCCGTTACTTTGCCACTTTACGCCACTTTCCTTTTCTCCATGAGTCAAACGAAAGCCACTACAGCTGCCTCTCATTCACTCATTCACAGTCTGACCACTCACTGCACAAACATCTCACTAACCAAAGCTCAATGAAACCACCCAGCCGGAACTAATCACCTCTGCTCGCTACTGGTTACCGAGGAGGGGGAAGAAACCTGTGGAAATGTGGATTAGAGGGGCTATGGTAGGATGGAGGTCAGAGCAAGAAGACTGTCGGTTCGAATCCTGGTATTTTCTGTGTGAAGTCAAGGTGGATTTTGTCTTGGTATTAAAGTAGTCGTGATACTTGAGATTAAACGATATTTGCACATTTTTGGCACTAAATCTCCAGCAAAGACTTATATTTTATTTGGGCCAACCAGATGCCTAAAGAATATGGATTAAACGTTATTAGAACAGTTTAGTGCAAAAAGAACACTGCACAAAACTACTTTTTCACTCACTTTTTAGTAAAACTGGTTTGTGGATGAGTTTAGTCATTTCAGTTCATATAATTTGAGGAAAACAAATAAAGTTTCTGTGGATTATAAACAACCGTTTTCAGCAATGGCCATGAAAAAAACCCATACTGCTTGATCTCTACATGATACTAGAATTTCAGACTCAATTTTGTCACTAAAGAATAGCTTCAATTAGAGGTGGGTGATATCTCGGTATTTCAAATATAGAGATATTTTTTAAACTCAATATGGATTTTGACATCATATATATCAATATAATGCTTAGATTTACTTCTGATTTTGCTTGTTTGTCTTCTCTGTGCTCGGCCTCCTCGTCCTCCCCTCGTGTCTCGTTCACGGCGGCGTCACAACAGCCTGTGAACGCCCAAAGTGCCAAAGCTTCAGCACCACTGACCTTTTCCACCATTTACCTCCTCAGCATCAGCAGCACATCCTCTGTCACAAAGAGAACACTCATATTCCACTGAGTCGTGTCCTCTAGTCCCACAGAAACTGAAGCATCAGGGCGACAGAGCTGTTTTTTTCAGTGTTTATAGTTTATGCAAATGAGACATGCTGTTTAAAGCTGCATTAAACATGTCACTATTTCAGACGGGCTGATGTGGCTTTTTTTTGGCCAAACTGATATTGATATTGATATTTTTTGATAATTGATATTTTTTGCTCCATATCCCATCCCGAGCTTCAATGATGATAAACTAAGCAATAGAACTTTCTGTATGTTAGCATGTGGACTAACACTCAAGATTATACTAAAACTGTTCAGGAATGGTCAGTATTTGTCCTTTTTTCTGTATCTTTTAGCAGACTTGTTCAAATGATTATCTAGTTTTCATTCTACTTTTATTTTTAATTAATATAAATAACTAAACTGTCCATTTGTAAAGCATGTTGTTTCTTATTTCATCATAAAGTTATTCACTGGTGCCACAGTGAGCCAAAAACCCTCTCTGCATCCACTCCCCGCCCAGATAAGAGATGAAATGATATGAGGAAGGGCATCTGTTTTATTTTATGTGACCATAGGCAAAATCTGGCAGCTGATCACATATTTGCTTTATCACGAAATGAAGGAAAAGCCCAAAACTTTTCAAGATAACCATGATCAAAGCAATCTGTCCTATCTTGGAGTATTCTTGTGATACGTGCATAACATTGTTTATTCAAGAGCTTATTTGAAGTCAGACCAGAGTGAGCTAATGTAAACTAAATGCTGTTTTTTCTTGTACTTTTGAATGCAATGCCAAGCAAATGTGAAGTACGATAAACGAGATTATTACATAGTTTGTGCGAATATTTATGACACCTAAAATAGGAAATCTCTGTGTTCTATAACCAGGTTTTAACATGGTACATTTCCTCTCTCAATGAGCCAGCAAAAGTCAATAATAATGAATCAAATTCCCAACTTCCACGTCTTAAAAGTCACTGGGTTGAACTGTCATTTTTATTAAAATCGTAAAACATGCACCAAACGATCTATTAAAAGGAGCATTATCTAACTTTTCACACAAAACCTTCTTGTTTTTATGGATATGCTATTGCTCTGCTTCAATATTCAACATTATAGCATTAAACAGATTTGAACAATAATTTCATTCTATTCATTTCAGACTTAAAGGGGAACTCCGGCATGAAATGACATTGGCAATCGAGTCTTTTGGGCTTTGGCCTGTGCAGTGGGAAATCAGCAGAGGGAAGTGTAAGGTGCTTATAAAATTGTTTTCTAACGTTTCCAGACACTAATGAGTGGACCAGGCAGAGCGTTTTGTTTGTTAGACTTGTGGCTGTTGTAAGATGGGTTAAAGTGGTGTTAAGCTTCTTCAGTGTGAAGCAAATTGGCGTTTTACGTGGAAGTTAAAAACTTGCCCCCATCACTACACGAGTTTATCTGTACCGATTTTTAGCTTCTGACTGTATTCAACCACCTCTAGCAACGGACTTTCATTTCAAACGTGCTGGAGTTCCCCTTTAATGCTTGCTACAGCTTAAGTGCAAAATGTTCTGCTCAGTAACCTTGAATGATGAATGCTACTCTGTTTTATGATACAACTGCTGAAGCTCCAGAAGATTAGCCAGGCTGGAGCCTCCTACTGCCTCCACCCAGTTTCATTTCTCTCCAGCGACTAGTCAGGATTCAGAATACACGAGGCGGTTTGTAAGAAACCCGAAAGTTGTAAGGTAACTTTATTTATATAGCGCTTTTCACAGACACATGTCCTCAAAGACGCTTTACAGAACATTATTAACAGAGCATTGTTCATTCACTCCATGATGGAATAACCTGGTCCTTCAGTATATTCAGGTTCAGCTGACCTCATTCTTTGAGCACACACTGCTGCTGAACCTGGACCTGACCAACTGCAGCAACCTTCTACATATTTGCTTAGTTAAATCCAGGTGGCGACTTTATTTTTGGCCAGACAGTGTATATATGTACATATATAAATATATACTCAATTCAATTCAATTCAATTTATTTTGTAGCGCCCAAAATCGCAACAACAGTAGCCTCTAAGGGCGTTCCAAGATATGGATGAGTAAAACATACACACAGACATATCAAAACAGGAATAAACAACATTCATGTAAAGCAGCAAATGAAACATTGTCCATATACATGCATACACACAGCTATACATATACCTATATACATTTTTATTTTTTATAGATCACCCAGTGCTGTCACTCACCCTTATACCACGAAAAATTAGCATTAGTGTCAGCACTGAGACTCAAACATGTCTCTTTTCTAAACACAGAAGTGTCGTCCAATGGTAATTCATCAAACAATGAAACTAATGCACAACACATCAGGTTAGTGAAGTTGCTAAGTACAGTTTTGTGTCATGTTTTTGTCGTGTGGGAGGCTTGTGGAGTGGGCATTGCACAGAATCTTGGTAATTAATCAAATATTAGTTATTCAGTAAAATATGTATAGTTAAGAACTCCCTTGTAGAGCTACAGGTTAGAGACCCCTCTTCTTATGGATCTAAACCTTTTTCACGTGGCATTTGTCATCGCACTACATCACTCTTCATACTGTTCAATAAATGAATCTTCTATCATATTTCCGCATTAACAAAGCAAAATCACTGAAAAATGAGGACTGGAAATGCTCGTAAGTGGAGCCAACTTGGCACCATAATGGAGGACATGTCTACTGTAAGAGAAAGGCAGCGACACTCAGACATGACTTCATGCTACCGCACTGTTTCCTAAGACGAATGAGTTTAACCGTAACTGGAGACTAAATATAGACACCCAGAGATTGTTTTGATGTTGGCAGGAGAGAACTGTTAAAGCTACAGTACGTAACTTTTAAGATTTTAACCTGCACAGAAATACACTGAACTTGTGTTTGGCAATATGACAAAAAATGTATCCGGATTTGTATTACTCAAACGGATCGATCACAGTTTTCAATTCAATTTTAATTAGCCACAAACTTTAAGATTTTATTTCCTGGACACGAACAATACAGACTTTGAATTATTGTCAGATTTTGTGAAAAGTCTGCTCCAAACCACATGTTTTCGCTGACAGAAGAATGGGTTTAGATTATGAAAGATTCAAGCAGTGATGATTAGAAATGATTGAATCAATTAAAATTTGATTAACTGCATGGCCCTACATTGATCTGGACAAAATTATAGGTAAAAGTGATTGGCGGTGACAGTTTATGCAAAAATACTGGACAGGTGGATGTTAAATGAATAAATAACTGACAACCAACATTACTGTAAAATCACATCTGCACCGTATAACACACGGTTTCATTAGTTCCACAATGAATTTTTGTCTCTTGGCAAACAATTCCAATGCCGAGTGGATAAACCCTCAGTTGTCCAGGTAGCATCCATGACAAAAGGAGAAATTCAATTTGTCAACTGGACAAAAGTTCATCCAAAAGCTCATCTAGCGGCTTTTTCAGTTCTGATCAAAATGCTGGAGGACACTGACTTATATCTGCCTGAAGGGAGGAGCCAACTACACTGAAACTACTATGAAACTAACACACCTAGACCAGAAACCGTAAGCAAGTATGGTGTGAGTTTCAGAGTAGTTTCATACTCGTGAATGTGAATCCAATTAAACTACTCTGAAACTAAAAGACCTAGACAAGAAACTAAACAAATAGGTGTGTTAGTTTCGGATTAGTGAAGGTGAATCCATTGAAACTACTCTGAAACTAACACATCTAGACCAGAAACTGTAAACAAATAGGTGTTAGTTTCAGTTTCATATTCGTGAATGTGAATCTAATGAAACTACTTTGAATCTAAAAGTCCTAGACAAGAAACTAAGCAAATAGGTGTGTTAGTTTCAGATTAGTGAAGGTGAATCCATTGAAACTACTCTGAAACTAACACCTAGACAAGAAACTGTAAGCAAATAGGTGTGTTAGTTTCAGATTAGTGAAGGTGAATCCATTGAAACTACTCTGAAACTAACACCTGGACAAGAAACTGTAAGCAAATAGGTGTGTTAGTTTCAAAGTAGTTTCATAGTAGCTAGCCCCTCCCTTCAGGCAGATTTAAGTCAGTGTCCTCCAGCTTTCTGACCAAACATTTTATAAGTTTCGCTCTCATTTTTGACACAGAAACTTCCCTTCCTTTTTATACGCCCGTGATAAAACGGGACGTATTATGGTATGGCGCTGTCCGTCCGTCCGTCCGTCCGTCTGTCCGTCTGTGGACAATTTCTTGTCCGCGCTCTAGCTCGACAACCGTCTCACCTAGGAATGTCAAACTTCATGGCTGGACACCCCATGGGTCAAGGATGTTCCCTATTGATTTCAAGGTCACAGGGTCAAAGGTCAAGGTCACCTTATATATATATCGGCGCATGCCCCACATGTTTTGCCTCTTCATGAAGACAAAGCTTCAAAGACTTCAAAGCTTTGAAGTTTAAAGTTCAAAGGTGACACACAGTTCCAGCTGCAGCGGTTGCTAGGCAACGGGAGAGAGAGAATACAAGACAACTACACATCACCTTGTTATATTTTTATACGCCCGTTGTAACACGGGACGTATTATGGTATGGCGCTGTCCGTCTGTGGACACTTCAAAGCTTTGAAGTCTTTGAAGCTTTGTCTTCAAAGGTGACACACAGTTCCAGCTGCAGCGGTTGCTAGGCAACGGGAGAGAGAAGATTCTAGTCGTTTATTTTCCTGTGTCATTTCAACAGAAATGACACATCTTTAACTAGGTTGGACAAATTCTACCTTAATTCTATATACAATGATTCAAAGTACGGGCGTATTTTGCCCCGCTGGCGGAGCTCTTGTTATTTTTATACGCCCCTATAAAAAGACGGGACGTATTATGTTATGGCGCTGTCCGTCCGTCTGTCCGTCTGTCTGTCTGTCTGTCTGTCTGTCTGTCTGTCCGTCTGTCCGTCCGTCTGTCCGTCTGTGGACACTTCAAAGCTTTGAAGTCTTTGAAGCTTTGTCCGCGCTCTAACTCGACAACCGTCTCACCTAGGAATGTCAAACTTCATGGCTGGACACCCCATGGGTCAAGGATGTTCCCTATTGATTTCAAGGTCACAGGGTCAAGGTCAAGGTCACGGCCCGACCCTTTGCGAAAACCTGCCCGTCGCTCTTGCTAACTGTGATCGTTTCCATCTCTGTCTTTTTATCTTCCATCTCTGTCCTTTTATGTTACGTGCCGTAGATCTGAACTCTCTTCTCAAATGTTCTGCTGCTGAAAGCGAGAACAACCCACATTCTCTGCTTCTTTGAGCTTTGACACATTAAAGCTTTGTAGTGTCTTTAAGTTCTGTTGCTGCGATCTGATTGGTGGAATTCCGATTCTAGAATGTGATGATGTCATACTCATACTCCTACTGCAAGAGCCAGATTTCCCTATTGATTATCCGTCCGTCTGTCTGTCCGTCTGTCTGTCCGTTGTGATAAACGGGACGTATTATGGTATGGCGCTGTCCGTCCGTCCGTCTGTCCGTCCGTCTGTGGACACTTCAAAGCTTTGAAGTCTTTGAAGCTTTGTCTTCATGAAGAGGCAAAACATGTGGGGCATGCGCCGATATATATATAAGGTATACTGTATTTGTGTATTTTATTGTATATTTTTGTATCGATCCATGCTGTAGGTCAGTGGTATCAATTTTATGTGACTTCAGGTTTTTTCACACTTGTTGCAGTTAATAGATGCTTTTATTTAAATGAGTGCGCATCTACCCCTCAGTGGAATCGTCATGAGGAGGAGGGCGGGGCGGAGCAAAGTCGGCCATGTTGGGAAGGTCAAACACCACACAGCAGCTCAGGCCATAACGAGGGATCTCCATGTCCCGCACCTGAGTCCAAACTCCGGTCCTTGCATCAAAACATTCAGCACAATGAATGGTGCCCCGATTGTACCCGCCTACAACATATAGCTGATTGTCAACAACCTCGATGCCAAAGTTGCTGCGCCTGGTCCACATCTTGGGTAGGGGGCGCCACGTGTTGGTTGCGGGATTATAGGCTTCAACAGTGTTCAAATAGGAATCCCCATTAAACCCACCAACAGCGTAGATTTCATTGGCATAGGCGATGACTCTGACCCCAGCGCGCCAGGTGGACATATCCGCTATCATGGTCCACTGTTCGGTTAGTGGGTTGTAAGTCTCAGCTGATGCCAGGGAATGTTCACCATTAAAACCTCCACAAATGTAGATCTTTCCATTGTACACTGTGCTGCTGGCATTGCTCCTCTGTTCGTTCATAGGTGAAATCATGGTCCACTGATTGGTCACTGGCAAGTACCTTTCGGCTGTCTTCAGCCAGTCCCGTCCATCGAACCCGCCTATCGCGTAGATCAAACCATCCAGCAAAGTCACACTAATGTAGCACCTATGTGAATGCATGGGTGCTATTTCTTGCCACGTGTGAATTGCCAGGTCGTATTTGCAGGTAGTGTTGAGCTGGTGATTGCCGTCAAACCCTCCAATCACGTACACAGATCCATTAAGGAACACTGTGCCGTGATAGGCTCTTGGAGTCCAGTCATCATTAGCCACACCCACCCAGCGATCGGTGAGGTTGTCATAGACTTCAATTCTGTTGGTTGTTCTGTCTTGGCTATAGCCACCAATAACCATAAGCACCGCACTGGGCAGCCTTGGAGTGGCTAGACGAGTGGGGGGCAGGGAGGCATTGTACCTCCTAGCTCTTTCATCCAACATCACCTTTATGATCTTCTCCTCCACAGTCTTCCAGTTATGAATGTAGTGGGACAGGTTATATCTAATCATGCACTGAGTGAAGTCATCAACAGGGATCAGACCCAGACGGACTTTTAGTAGGAGGTCGGCCAAGTAGTGGTTCCTTTCCTCAGGAGCATGTGCAATCCATCTGATGACTGCCACTAACACGGTGGTCTCCTCCTTCACGTTCAGCCGATCATCATCAATGACTGAACACAGGTCTTCCCTGGAGAGCTGGAAGAACTCTTCAGAGCTGGTCACCATCTCTTCGAAATGCTTCAGGATGTATAAGAAGGCTTGTTTCCTCAGCTGGGGGTAGTAGTTTGAGATACCCCATACAGTGATGCAGTTACTGGGGGACATTTGCTCCTTCATGACCTGACAGCAGACTTCGGTAATGCCGCTCACATCTAAGTAGTCAGCAGCTATAAAGAGCTCCTGGAGGTTTTCCTGGGTGATGTGCACCACCCCGGTGTAGCAGTAGTCCAGGATAATCTTCATGATATCAGCTGACACATTGGAGATCTCAAACACCTGGCAGTCAGGGCTGGACCAGTTAGTGAAGAGACTTTTAAAGTATGTGCTGCAGCTACACAGAACCAGTTTGTGTGCTGGGAATTGCACGCCGGCCACGTTGAGCAAAGCATCGCACAACTTCTGCTCTCTCCTCAATTCCTTGAACACAGTGTTCATGTTTGGTTTTGTATTTGAAAATGGATATCTTTGCACAGAGACATGTCTGTCTCTCTTGCTAACTGTGATCGTTTCCATCTCTGTCTTTTTATCTTCCATCTCTGTCCTTTTATGTTACGTGCCGTAGATCTGAACTCTCTTCTCAAATGTTCTGCTGCTGAAAGCGAGAACAACCCACATTCTCTGCTTCTTTGAGCTTTGACACATTAAAGCTTTGTAGTGTCTTTAAGTTCTGTTGCTGCAATCTGATTGGTGGAATTCCGATTCTAGAATGTGATGATGTCATACTCATACTCCTACTGCAAGAGCCAGATTTCCCTATTGATTATCCGTCCGTCTGTCTGTCCGTCTGTCTGTGGACAATTTCTTGTCCGCGCTCTAACTCGACAACCGTCTCACCTAGGAATGTCAAACTTCCAAACTGCACCAACAATTCATCTTTAACTAGGTTTGACAAATTCTAACTTAATTCTATATCCTCCTGAGAACCAAGAAAAAAAAGTGTCCTACAATTTCTGTTTTTGTGTGGTTTTCTATCTATTTGGGCCTGAAAAAACATCTCACAATTTAAATTTTTTAAACAATATTTTTTATTTTAATTTCACAGCATGTCCACTGTAGAGTACAACAGGACGATATTTATGTGAAAATAGTAGTGAATTTAGAAAATGAGAAAAAAAAGAGCAGATTATATCTTTAGAGTGATATTCTCTCAAGAACAAATTAAATTTGAACAAAAACAATCAAATTCTGTAACACTCTTCTGTTAGCTGTTGCTGGCAAGGACAAAATGTTTGTAGTAATACATTACAGTGTAATGTAAAACATGTATTCAGTTCAACAGTGAACTATAAGACATAGAACATAAGTAATTCTGCTTTTCTTCGGGATATTTTAGCTGTGGTAATCCTTGAAGCATGTTTTCTTTTTGGTTAGGCAGAGGAACATCTTGCATTTGGTGCACCTGATGTATGTCTTACCATTGCAACCCTTGTTCCTGCATCTTTCTGCATGTTTGATATCCAACATCTCTGGCATGTGTCTGGCTCCTAGCCTGCGTACAGATGGCTCTGGTTGTGTGATCCTTGTTTTGGTTGGTGGCTGATACTCTTCCTCACTGTCTTCACTGCTGTCATCAAATGAAGGACTATCCAGCAGCTCTTCAGCCAGGTGCAATTTGAAGTCCTGGTACTGCTGTGTGTTCTTAGCTGGTCGATTCAGTGCTTTGCTGTGAGACTTTTACTGGATCCAAGCATTTGTGATGACAACATCAAAGAAATGTGTCATCACACGTGATGTCCACTTCTTGGTCCTGGTTGACATGCAGTAGAAGCTCAGCATTCGATCACAGAGGTCTACGCCACCCATGTTGTTATTATATTCCCTGATTACTGCTGGCCGTCTCACCTGGACATGACCCTTGTCTTTGTTGGACCATCTGCTGCAGATATCCTCTGGATCTTTACCATAGACAGTGGAGGCCATCAGAACTTGTTTATTATCAAACCATTTTGTCACTGCTAGCTCAGGTCCCCTCTGGACCAATGTCACTGAAGCCCCTCTCCCTTCTTTTCTCAGCTGCTTATCTCCTGGCAGCTGGCATTGCTTTGGAAGCCTGTTCTTCATAATGGTTCCAGTTGCTGGAAGACCCTTTGAGAGCAAAGTGTCCATGAGATTGATCATTGTGAAATATCGATCAAAGAACACATAAGTTCCTGCAGGAACTGACTCGACCATTCGCAACACCGCTGCAGCTCCAACTCCCAGTCCTTGGCCCAAAAAGGTGTTCTTGCCCTGATAGACCTCGAAATCCAGGACTAGACTGTTTGGCGAGGCAAGCACAAAAACCTTTAGGCCAGTAGGGTTTGGCTTTCCTGGCACATACTGCCTAACTGGGCAGCAGCCCGTGAATGGGATGATTTGCTCGTCAACGCACACCTTGTCACTCCTTGGAAGGCTGAGACAACCTTGCCTCACACGGTCAAGCAATGGTCTGACTCTCCAAAGAATGTCCGACTCCTTTGCCTCTTCAGTTATCTCCTCAGCTTGTAGAACCTATCCCTTGTCATTTTCCTGCTAATAACTGGCACTTTAATCTTTTTAGCCCAAAACATTTTGACATTTTTGGACTCCAGTATTCACGGATTTTAGGGTCGTCTTGATAGGCAGCAAGCCCAGGTAGCACAGGTGTGAATCTGTTATGATAGATGATAAAAAACAAAACAAAAATCAAGTTAATAAAAGGAGTAACAGTTATTTTTTCACATCAATTTGGATTAATGCAGTAATTTCAGGATCATGGATGTGCTATGACTCCCTATTGACCAACAAATTTTATAAGCATATTTTTAGGTAACTTGCATATATTTAACAGCATTTACACTTAGTACAAATACTACAATCATCTGGCATGATCATAAAATATAATATATTAGCCTGAAACTAAATAAAACATACAAGTTAGTCCTGGCCCACAGAGCACAACGACTTTGCTGCTCCCTCTCTGCCTCTGACTCTGTCTCATCTGATTCTCCTGCATCTTCTTCCTCTCCTTCATCATCATCATCTTCACCTATCACAGGCTGATACTCATCCTTCTCATCCTTTTCCTCATCTGAAAGCTCCAAATCTGAATCTCCCTCTACTATCCGGTATAGAATCCTCTCTGCTTCACTTTCACCTACAACAATGTGCAGTCATTAAATACATTAAAATGGTCCTGGTGTCCACTACAGTTGACATTCATTAAATGCCTGTTATTTCAAAACAGAAATAATGGAACTGTTTACAGATGTAAAAATATTGTTCTTAACATGTTTATGAACAAGAAAATATATAATTATCATGGTAAAAATAGCAATAAATAAAGAATATTTGACATACCTCTCCTCTTTCCATAAAATGTGGTTGTTGGTATGGCAGCCATCTTGATAGAGGAAAACAGTAAAGTTCCCAGCATGCAAACCCATCACATGACACATCACTGGAAAGCCCAGGATGTCCCCTACAGAATACTGTAGGACTTGGGAGTGTTACTCCAAATACTTAAGAAAAATACAGCTGAACAAAATGTCCATTGTAAAGGACACAAATGAATGGGCCGGGTCTCAGGAGGATATACAATAATTCAAAGTACGGGCGTATTTTGCCCCGCTGGCGGAGCTCTTGTTTATTTATTTATCCTTTATTTAATCAGGTAAAGACCCATCGAGGTCCAGATCTCATTTACAAGGCTGACCTGGCCAAATGGGTCAGCAGCACACGTCAAGAGCAGAAAACAACAATCAATTAAGATAAACATCAATTATGAAGGCAAAGTGCAATGAATGTAGAACATATCTCAAAAAAGTGCGGTAGCTGTAACAGTTTAAAAAGAGAAAGTGCAGTTTGCTCTCACTCCCCCTTCAGAGTACAATCACAACACAATCTGCGTGCATCCCACTAATGAAACTACCAAGTTGCTGTGTACAATTTTGTATCATGTTTTTGTCGTTTGGGAGCGTGGGTGATGTAGATTTGTGGACTGAGCATTGCATAAAATCTTACAGCCAATCGTGAGGAGGGTTCGAACATGGCTTGAGAAGAAATCACTAAAATACTGAAACATGCACGACGATTAAAAAGTCCTCAGGCATGTTTTGGATGAGTTAACATAATAACATGGTGGAAAGCGCAAAACAATCCTCCCCCTCTTTAAGACAGCACAGTTACAGGCAGCTTGAGCTCTTTAGTTCGTGTGACATTCACTGTAACATACCTGAATGAGAGAGCTGTAGTCTGGGTCCACCCTGGCTCCCCGTTCTGGGCTCTGGACCAGGACCGGACTGGGCGGACTGGAGCAGAGGCACCAGGCACAGCAGGAGGGTCTGGAGACGAACCAGGTTTCTCAGACGCACTTTGGAAAGGGACACTGCCATTTTGGATTCGACGGGTCTGGAGCTCCTCACATCACACTGGAAACCTCTGTGGAGAATGGAAAAAAAGAGTCGGATTCATATTTATATCAAAATAATTTTATCTTTAGGACGTTATGAGAACGTGTTTTATCTTTGGGAGGACATTGTAAGACTAATTTGTTATCTTATTAACTTTGATAACATGTTTTGCAACCGCATTTATCAGTATTTTCTTATCTGGTGGTGTTTGGTCTAATCAGTTCCAGGGTTTGGCATTTTTAACTTCACTTTGCATTGCATGATTATAATTGCAGTATTAGTAGTAGTAGTTCGTAGTCGTGCTATAGAGCGCCAATACAAAACCTGGGCTAGATCAGGACTAAACCAGGACCAGAACAGGATCAAACCAAGTCTACATCTGGACTAAACCTGGCTCAGACTAGAATCAAAGCAGGATATGAGTGAGTGCATCCTTAAAGGGTCCATATTTCGCTATTTTCTGATCTATTTTATAATGTTTCCTCATCAAAAACATACCTGGGGTTGTGTTTTGTTTCATTCACACATGTTTACCACACAAACTCTGCATATTTAGTTCTTCTTAGTTCTTCTCTCAACATGGAAAACTCTCTATTCCGACTTGTAATGTCATGTGGTAATACAAGATACTGTGATTTTCAACGCCATGCACCTTCACTACAATCATTTGGATAGTTTAAGCTTTGGAATTGTCCATTTTTACTGAACTAAAGGTGAAAGGTCGCTGTTAACTTGAAAAATACCACTACATAACAAGGTGGAACAGACGATTTTGAGCTTTAGAGATGTAGACAGACGAATAATAAAGGGTTACTCAAACATGTTTGAATGAAAAACACAACTCCAGGTATGTTTTTGTGGCGGTAACAACATTATAACATGGCTTAAAGCTCACAACAGTCAATTTTGCATAATATAGCACCTTTAATCTCTAGTTGTTGAGCAGTTGTTCATACAGATCTACCTGAAAACTCAACTTTATATTGTAATATCTTTACATACATTACAATATCGTAACATAGCAGCTTTCAAGACACCCAAAGTGCTTTATTATTCATTCACTCTTCACTCAGTAGTGTTAATCATCTTTTGTAGCCATTTTCATACTAAACAAAAAGGATGAAATGTTTTGCCTAAGGACACAGCAACAGAACTTGGTCCGAGCAGGAGTCGATCCTCTAACCACCGAGCTACATAAATAAATAGGAAATCGCACGGTAACTTTAAAGGTGCATTATGTACAGTAACTTTTTGTTTGTTTCTCTGCCTGGAATGTTCCACAGTGTGACATTAAACAGCTTTACTTTACATTTATACAATTGCAGGTGGTTTTATAACTAAAAATACCTAGAAAAACTGAGATTCTGACTGTGAGCAGGGTCGCCTCTCCACAGATCAGACCTGTAACTTGGTCTGGTTTGGTCTCCATGAAGGCAGAAATGTTTAATGCCGTACTGCGAAACATTTCAGACAAAAGCATAACATCTCCAGGTTATACAATCCACCTTTAAGTGTAAATAAGGTAATTAATAAATGAATAAATAAGGTAATTACAAGTTAGTTAAGAAATCAGTCATTCACTTTAATATCCTGGTAATATGATTAATCCCAGACAAATATACGACTGTAAATTACCTCAAAACATGGTTAGTGTTTTTATTTTTCTCCACTGTGCCCATGCTATACCCCTTCCTCCCTTCCCCTGAAACTAAAACAACACAAAACACGTATCTCGTATTATTATTATCAGTACCTTGGTGGTCTGAAAACCCTGCACAATATTTTATTCCTAAATCCTACTTCATCTTTTCAAGTCCATAGATTTGTGTCCTTTCGAGATGTACTAAATGACCAAATAGTTGAATTTCTGCCAAGATAACCACCAGCTGCCTCTTTCTTTCTGCAAATATTTTCAAGCACTTTGAAACTTGCTGACAAGATCCTCACCAGCTTTCTGCAGGATACGAGAAGAATGGCCCAATACTTTTCCTATATCGACGTGTGTAAACAGACACGTCATTGCACAAAAAAACAGAATTTAATGTATTGCTTTGCCTCTCTTAGCAGGTACTTTCCCGTGTATTTCTAAGCTGACACTTTAATACTTTAATAAGATGAATTGATGTTCAGAGGTGGAAGGTGAAGAAGTACAAAAGTAAATGTACAATACTACTACGACTACTAAGTGCAAATATTATCTATCTGTATTTTACTTAAGTACGTTTAACAGTGGGTACTTTTATGGATTAAGACCTGCTGAAATGGCTGAGACTTATTTTTAGCACATTTAAATTGAGTTAATGTCCCGACTTTGAGCAACGCAATACACAAAAAACACAAAAACGGCTAGAAAAAAATAAGAAGTCAATTGAATCGCTTAAAATCTGCAAACCTCTTTATCAAAATCACTACATTTCATCCTTTAATTGTTCTAAAAATCTCTGCAAAACACTTTCTCTACTTTTTCTAGGTACTTCAACAGTTTTACTTAACTCTTGGAGACCTAAGGGCAATTTCAGTAAATTTGTCATCGCCTGGATTTTTTTATTTTGCTTTTAATACTTCCTCTTTTACCCCCTAATGAAGTGTTCTACATCCTTTTTTCAGTAAACCTGTTATTTCACAATCTGCTGCTGTAGTTGTGTCATGTAGCTGCAATAAAAGCTATAGATAAGAAGAAAATAACATTCTCTTTCACACAAAACACACAGCAAACATGTATAAACAACTTTTTGGAATATTTAATTTAGGGCCTTAGCTACAAAAATGCAAAATATCAAGTCTGTAAGTAAATAAAAAATCTCCTTATTGCCCTAAAAACAAAAACAAAAAGTGCAATCGCCCCATGACTTTCCTGGTCCAGTCATGGAAACAGCTCCTGTCAGGTCCAGGGCCAGAGCCACAGCACTTCTGCATTTCCAGGGCGTTTATTACATTTGGATTTGTTCATTTTGAGTGAAATAAACCTTTCAAATAAAAACAGCAGGGATGCGCAATTACACACACCAAGATGCGTAATTTGCCATTTATTTGAGAGAAAAACTGAACTTAGAGCGGCTTTTTCAATTGTTACGAACACAGAAGCTCAGAACAGAAAAACCATCTTGACTCACTTCACTCTTTGGCAAAGTTTAGGTCGATCAAAATGGACGGAGCGCATGAGTTTTGCAGAAAACAAAGTTCCTATTGGACACTCGTTTTGTGACGTAGGATAATGCCAGAGATATGTTCGCAGAGCTCTTTCAAAGGGAAAAAAGAGTAAGTTTCTATCTTTTACGATTGGAAAGTGATGCGCGGTTATAGAAAACATATTCCAGGTCTTGAAGGGTTAAGTCGATTTTTTCATGTGATACTTTTTTCATGTGATACTTTTACTTGTATCTGTACTTTTACTTAAGTAACAAAATTGAGTACTTCTGGACCACCACTGGAGATGTTATTGCTTTGCCTGGAATGTTCCACAGTGGCATTAAACATTTATTTAATCACAGGCGAGCTCATAAAGACCTTGAAAATAAGTCCATTCTTACTCTGAGCAGGGTCTCCACAGATGCGACATGTAACTTGAGGTCACCCGTTTGTCTCCATGGTGACAGATATGTGTATTGCATTACCAAGGAACATTCCAGTCAAAGCAATAACACCGCCGCAGAAAAGTTATATAGAGTATATTTAACAGCCAGTTACAGATTGACCTGGTGTTACGTAGGGACACAAGAAAACGTAAAGGTCAGCGAAGACACTGCTCTGCATGGGGATTAGAAAAGGGAAGAAATTGGGTAAAAATTGTTTGTGGATTTCTTACAAATTATGTGGCTTTTTTATTTTTATTTTGTGTATTTAGCAGTCAGTATTTTGTTTACCCAAAGTTATATAAGTGAACGTTTGTCACGGTAAATGTCATATTAGGCGATTGTGTTTCATGTTTTCAAATCAGGTTTCAGCTCATCATTTTAAACACATCCAGGACTATTGATATTAAAGCTGCACTCTGGAACTTTTCTGGTGGAGGGTCAGTCAAATGCTTGTCTTCATGGAGATGTTCTTGCTTTGAGCTATAAAACCACCTGTGCAGCTCTTTAATGTCATACTGTGAAACTTTCTAGGCAGAGCAAAGACATATTCATAGCATTAAGCAGGTGATGGACCCTAAATCAAAAAGTTACGTTGTGCAGCTTTAACATTTGAGAGTTGGCGTACATGGTGGAGGTCTACAGGACTGGCAGGTTTACATGTCTTAGTTTTCGTTCAATATATTTCCATTAATTCACATTATAATGTTCCCACAGCAACTCTTTCTAACCTTATTTAGCCTTTGCATGTGGCAGAGAATAAGACTAAGAATAAGATGTTGAAATTGTGGGTTATACCACAGCCCCAGTTCCTTATTACATTTACAGTAACATTTCTTGGACGCTCGGCCTGTGGTACAAGCCTAGTCCTTTTATATTGGATCTCATATTGACTTAATTTACCTGGCTCTATGAACAGCTTAATATCAAATATTACTGCATGCATGTCCTCAAGCTGACTCAGGAAAAATCTGCCCTAATACAGAAAACAAAAGAACATTAAACCACCTACAGTATATTTGGTGCATTAATGTTTGGAAACATGTTTGTGTTGAGTTCAAATTGTGGCCAACGTTTTAAAGGGATTCAAAAAGTTGCGCCTAAGGACACAGCATCAACTGTTGTTTCCTTGTGTGAAAGTGTGAGTGTGAGTGAGTGTTGTTCACGGGGGCTGATGGCGCAGACTGGCTGCCTCGCTTACAGTACCTCCACCGAGTGCAGAATAAATGAATGAATAATACATGGGAAAGCACTTTGGGTATCTAGAAAGGTGTAAAATAAATCAAATGTTTACGCCAAAAATATTCATTATGTTTTCTTAGTACTTTAACTTCTTGGGTTCTTATTTAAGACAATGTATTCAAGTGCATGCACTGACTGATCCCACATTTCTATCCCTATACCCCCTGATCCCCTGCCATCCACCTGTGTGCAATACTTTAGATAGTGCAATATTATAACATAAGTGCAATATTTATTTAATACAGTGCAATGTTTTGACTGGGTGCAATATATATCACAATATTTAAGAATGTGCAACATTTAGTTATAGTGCAATGTGCAATATTTAAAAACAGTGCAGTATTTTAATATTTTGATTGAATGCAATATTCATACCGTGCAATAGTTGATTGAGTGCAATATTTAAAGCAGTGCAATATCCTGCTCGACTGAGTGGTGCAGTCTTGGGTGTCTCAGTTTACTTATTTATTCTACTGCATACTGTGTGTAAATGTACCACGTTTATGTCTGTACTGGAGGGTGAGTTGCTTTGAATCTCCTTGTGCATGTGTATAGTGTAAATTGTACATATGTAGAGTGACAATAAAATGCATTTTATTCTATTCATTCTAAGTGTATTTACCTTGTTGACATGTTTCGGCTGCTGCATCTTCAGAACTGTCCCCGGTGTTGGTGCTGACGTGTCGTATATCAGCTGTTGTTGGCTCGCAGCAGCAGCCGAAACATGTCAACACTTGACTACATTGTCTTAAAAAGAACCTAAGAAGTTAAATCAAATATTTAGTTGATGATTAATTACTTTAGATCAAATACATATTTTATATATACCGAGTGGGGAGTGAATAAATAATGAACTGTAAAGCACTTTGGGTGTCATGAAAGGCTGTGTATAAATGGAAAGATCAATTAATTAAAAAATAATATCAAACTGTCCTGTAAGTAAGCAAGACTTAAAAACATAGACTTAATATTATAGAATCAAATGCACTGTATGTTTTATTCATTCGTGTTAAACAGTCGAGGAACCTCTTCTTCTCATCTGTCTGTGCATTCGAGTGCACTTCATGGAAACTCTGAATTCACCCGTTTCTTTAAATAAACTCACCACATTTCCTTTGTATGATCTGAAAACATGAGCTGTCCTCTCCCATAAATAACGCCCGTGTCCAGGCCTGTGTGTACAGTAACCTACAGTAACCTGCATTGTGTCAAGGACAACAGGATGAGCCCCAGTCTAACAAGGAAGAACCACGGATAAAAACACACCAGATTTAGGCCGAGTTCAGACAAGTTTACATTCAAGACACTAACACATCACTGAGAATAGGCCGTGGGTTTATTTACAAGTATAAATACCATGGGAAAATTCACATAATATGGTTTTATGTTCCCATATTTAGCATATTTTTGAAGCAATGTTGTATTTTAATCTACGGTACTTATTCTCAATAAACATATTCCATAATATCTTTATTATTTGATTGATTTTTGCCAATCTGCACCATCAACCCATGTAAAGTACCATGGGAAAATTGACATAATATGTAATTATGTTCTCATATTTAGCATATTTTTATAGTCTTTTTTTTTATTTTAATCTACGATACTTATTCTCAATAAATATGTTCCATAATATCTTTTTTATTTGATAGATTTTTGCCAATCTGCACCATCAACCCACGTGAAGTTGGCCCCATCAAACTCAAACCTACACAAAAACTGTCAATTGTTTGTGCTTCGTTTGTGCTGCTAAAAGTTTCATTTGTGCTGCTTTAGTTTTGGCGAAATTAACGATTCTTTTATAGGTCAAATTGGGGTCGACAGCCTCCAGGAAGCTTCAAAATGCACAAAAACGCCCAAAATGGAGTCAATCGTTTGTGCTGCAAAAAAGTTTTGTTTGTGCGATTCTGGTTCTTAAGATATTTGCAGTTTTAGTTTCGGCCGATGACGTCGTCCAGAACCTCAGAATGTGAAACAGCCTCAAAACAGGCAGAAAATTATATAAAACATTTGTATTTGGTTTGTGCTGTTTTGTGCTGTGACAATTTTCATTTGTGTGAGTTTATTGCTAAACTTATCAATTATTATTTCTGCGGTAATTATAGGACGTCATTTCCACTTCAGCAAAACTCCACAAAACTAGTGGCAATTAATGATCTGAGGCTGTGGAAAAGTCTGTATCAGTCTTTGGTAATTTGCTTTTGATTCAAATTTTATATAATAATACAGACTTTTCCACAGCCTCAGATCGTTTATCGACACTGGTTTTGTGGAGTTTGCCGCCATCAGCTGAGCGGAAAAGCAGTCCTATAATTACTGCAGAAATAATAATAAATCATTTTAGAAAGAAACTTGCACAAATGAAAATTGTCACAGCACAAAACATAACTCCACCAACACTCACAACAGCAACATAATTAACCACTATGTGACCTTCTGTTATCCAACAAACTACAACCCTCTTAAATTACAACTTCTACCACCTTCTTTTCCTTGACCCTGTGGCACATTTCTAAGTGATCCCACACATTTCAGTCCACACGTGTGCAGACGACCCCAGGACATTGTTTACAAATGCGTTCCCATGGATATCTGCTGGGCCATTATAATAGTGTTTCCTGCTTTAGGGAGAGGAGGTAGAGCTAAACAATGACCAAACACCACTGGCTGTGTCACATCCAGGTTCTCAGCCCAATGTGACCTTCAGCATAACTGCAGCAGCAAGGTTAAACAGCAGGAACAATGAAAATGATGGATAAGTGCATGCCTGGGTTTTAGCAAACACAATAAATAATATTCTATAGGTCACATGTGGTTTGATGAATACAGACGGGAAATGGACATTGCCACCGAGAGCTACACCTGTGACCACATTTGGAAGCATGATTTACTGCTCCAAAAAGAGACTGCAATGAACTAGGGTTGGGCAGTATCCGCATTTTGATACCGTTAAACCTTCTCAGCATTTCACCGGGGTTTACAGTATTACCCTGACTAATTAAGTATTATTTTGTAGCTTGTGCCTAAACCATTCAGAAGCTCCAGCAGGACGTATGTGGAGCTCTGACTCTGTGTTTCTCAATGGGAAAAGCCGATCAAACTGGACTGGACGCGTTTAGCCTCTTGTATCAGGTCTGAATTTACCGTATTTACAGCCGACAGGATTTCAAAAGTACATTTCAATTCAGAAGCGTCTCTGCAGCTGCGTCTTGTACCAGTGGAGCCATAAGATGCTGTAAAGCTCCGCCCCCTCCACCTCCTGCTCTAAGCTCCGCCCCCTCCACCTCCTGCTCTAAGCTCCGCTCCCTCCACCTCCTGCTCTGTTTGGGCTCAGCCCGTTGGTCCGACAGCCCAATCGTCCCAAAATGGAGCAGTGAGTAGATCCTGTTAGTCCGAACGTCACAGATGCAGGGAGGACTTTAACGTGCTGAGGAGAAACCGTTCGGACATTCGGAGTGTGGAGGGAATTCTCACTGGTTTAGAGCAGGGGTCTCCAACCTGTAGCTCGGGAGCTACCAGTAGCTCTCCAACCACTTCCAGGTAGTTTGCCAAGGGATTTATGGATTATCCGTATTGTGCTGAATAACTTAAGTTTGATTTAATTAAATGCCCATTACCCCTGTAAACATATCATTGCCTGTCTTTGTGCACTAATAAATGGATAAATGTGTGAATGTTTTATAGGCATCAGACAATACCCCACCTAAGGTTCTGATATTTACTCAATTTTTGTTTGGCATTTTTGTTTTATAAAGGGTTTAGAACCACACTGGGGCAGAGCCACAAACACCAGAACAAGAAAATCTATGTTGTGTCATTAGCAGCGTATAAATATGTACAGGCAGCAAGCACCAAGCCGATCACCAGGATGAACCAAGGCTAAACCAGGACTAACCCATGACTA
Organism: Odontamblyopus lacepedii; assembly: GCA_034769755.1. Taxonomy (NCBI): domain Eukaryota; kingdom Metazoa; phylum Chordata; class Actinopteri; order Gobiiformes; family Gobiidae; genus Odontamblyopus; species Odontamblyopus lacepedii. Next base: position 38,643,522 of record CM068346.1, on the reverse strand, counting down.
AACCTGGACTGGACTGAACCAGGACATAGCATTAAATTGAAAATACAACCACACATTCATCTGTGCTAAACAAACAAATTTAGGTATTAATAAATTATAAAATTATATTAGGTCCTTATGCGCTGCAGATTTTTTTTAGATAGATAGATAGATATACTTTATTCATCCCCATGAGGAGAAATTCAAGTTGTCCAGTAGCATAAACATTAAACAAGACACACAAATCTAAGAACCAATTTAAAAAAAACCTACATAAATAAATACATTTACAATAAAATAAATAAGTTAATAGTTAAAAGTTACTAACGATAGTAATGAGGTGCACATTAGCAAGAGCTGTTAAACAGTCTTATAGCGGCCTTTGGTATCTGTTATGTGTTCCCCCTCCCTTCTGTGTCTGTCTGCTCCTCTCGGGGGTGTGGCTGGGCTAATGCTGCTCTGTGGATCACCTGCAGCTAATTGTCTAATCAGCCCCACTACTTAGTTCTGTCCTTATCCTTTGTTCTTGGTCAGTTCATTCCTCCTTGTCAATCCCTTGTCTACGTCCTCGTCCTGCCTGTCCACCTCGTCCTGCCTGCCCTTGTCGTCCTGCCTGACCTTGTTGTCTAGTCTGTCTACCCGTGAGTCTACCCCAGTGTCTTCCCTCTGTCTATGTCTCCAGCCAGTTTCCATCACCACATCCTTCAATCCCGGCAATAAACCTGTTTAACATCTACCTGCGCCTATGTCTCTGCTTTGGGGTCCTCAACTACACTCAAACCTTGACAGGCCTTATAGCATGACGGTAACAAAACTGATACCGTTGCTTCTTTTTGATACCTCAGGATATTTTAATACCGTATTACCGCCAAACCCTACGATAAACAATGATACTGAAACTACTTTATGCCACCGACACAAAGCAAAATAATCTCAGTAAATAGACAGTATCATTAAAAGACATGATAATTTCAATTTGCAAAACATTTAAAGTAACATTCAAGTAGTTTTTTTGTGTTATTTGACCTAATTTACTCAAAATATTGACATCTGACTAAATACAACAAGGCCTTCTGTCCATTTCATCAACCGAAACACCAGAGTGGAGCGAGAGTGGGTCCTTTCCTGTTGTGTTTACCCGGTTCCCCCTGGACGATGCTGCAGGACAGAGGAGGGACACTTTTGCCTCTTTTTCTCCTCAAATTACCCTGAAACAGTCGACTTGTCAAGACACAAAACTTGAATTTCCCTCGGGATCAATAAAGCATCTCTCTCCGTCTCAATTCCACTGTTTAATTTACACGCTCTGTCTATACGTTGATTAAACTGTCTTTTAGTTGCGTCTTTTAGCTGCGTTTCACTCATCTGCACATTATCCGTCTTTCCACAATCCCACCTTTATTCACAGCTGCGTCCTCCAACAGACGTCCAGATTTTGGTCCGGGTCCAGTTATCCGTGCTTCACATTCAGTCCTAATTACTGTTTGGCCAGTCCCGATATTGCTTTTGAATGACTAATGAACAGGCTACCGACCAAGGAAAACAACACAGTGCCAACCATCTAACCTGAAAACAAATGCAACTCTGCCTTCCCACATGCAGAGAATCCTGCTATTTTTATTACCAATTATTTCATTAAACAAATATTACAACAGTTACCCATTTCTGTCATCAGGTGTAGTATTATCGGGTACAGTGTGTGTTCAAATGTACAGGGGACATAAAACTCTATTTTCTGAGCAGTGTTACAACATTTCCTCACCAAAAACATACATGGAGTTGCATATTTAGGCTGAGTTCAACTGGAAAACACTGTTCACTCAAGTCATGTCAAGGGCTCCACAGTGTTTTTAAACTCCATACATCTTGTCTGTTTCCCCCCATGTCGTGTATTATGTGTTTAAATGTAATGGATAGTTAATACCCCAGATCCCACATAGTTAGTTTAGTTTCCAGATCAGACAGTTAGTTGGAAAGAAAAAAAAAAGATGGTTATGTCACAGGTAGTAATTTCAAGACAGTTTGCAGATTCAGTTAGTAAAAAAAGATCATGTCATGTTCACCTGTTTAAGGGGAGGGGGTGTGGGACTGTTCTTTTTTAATCATTGTAAAGCACTTTGTGCTGGATTTTTTGTGTCCTATAAATAAAGTTTGATTGATTGATTGACAATATTAACTTTTCATACAAAAAAAATTATTGACGCAGTATGGTGGCTGAGTGGCAACACTCATGCCTCACAGCAAGAAAGTTCCAGGTTCGATCCCGCCCGGGCCTTTCTGTGTGGAGTTTGCATGTTCTCCCCGTGTCTGGATGGGTTTCCTCCGGCTCCGGTTTCCCCCATCAACTCAAAACATACAGAACCCCTAAGAACTAACATCAGGGACCATGACGTCCACCCTCCTGAGGGGCTCACCACTCACAGAGGGGTTCATGGGGGGTCAGGACTGGGCGACAAACAGCTGCCCCCACGACCCAGCCGGATAAAGCAGAAGAAGATGGACGGATGATTGATTGACTCAACTTCACTGGAATCATTTTGATAATTTCAGTCCTGGAATTGCCCATCTCTACGGAACTAAGGATAAAACCTATAATCTAGGTATAACCTAACTATAACCTGAAAACTATCGCTTCATGACATCACAAGGTGGAACAGAGCATTTTGAGCTTTGGAAATATAGAAAGACTAATAATAAAGAATTATTCAAACGTGTGAATGAAACAAAACACAACTCCAGGTCTGTTTTTGAAGAGGTAACATTATAACATGGCTTTAAGAAAGTAAGAATACATTCTTCATGAATTCTAGGACATTTAGAGGTGTTCTAACTTTTCTGGTGTCGGGCCTGAACTGTTTCTGTCCAAAGAGATCAGTGTTTCCCGCAGTGCTTTATACTGTAGATGGGGCAGCCGCCTTGACAACAATTGCCCCCTGCCTTGACTACATCCCTCAGAAAAAAACAAAAAACAATTAGGCACATTACGCACAGAAACACGTGAATTCTCGCAAAACTACGGATGTCACTTTCGCCGGCACGGTATCTTCCCCAACCCCCCAGTCAGCGCCTTGACTAACCAGTTTTCTGCAGGACACACTGGAGATGTTAATGCTTAACTTATATATATAAAAAAAGCTGTTAGCATCTGTTTAATGCCAAACTGTGGAACATTCTACGCAAAGCAATAAAACTCTACACGCAGACAGGTTGGGGGCAAACCGTCCACCAGAAAAGTTACACAGTGCACCTTATAAACCGACGAACAGCTTTGTGTTGAGGGGAGTTGGAGATTGAAATGTAGTGATGCATGATGGGAGTTACGGGTCGCTCCTGTTAAACTCCACTGGATACACTTTTGACCCCTTCGGCACGACTGCAGTACAACAAATACTTCAAATACTTTATGTGACCTGTGTGTTCATGAGGTGGTTTAATGCTGAATTTAAGTTTGCAATGTTTTGACAATAAAACAAGGAGGAAAATACAGTTAAGGAAGGGCCTTATTTCAACGTCAGCAGTAAAGTGGGAGTTATAAGGAATATGTAAACTATTTCAAAGTCCTACTTTAGTTTTCCTGCTATTAAAAATTTCCAAGTCTCACAATACACTATTGTCACGGTCTGAACCTCATGGTACGATATTTATTGCGATATCGTGGGAAAGCTCACGATATGGTGGCTTATGATATTACGATATTCTACAGAATAACAAGACTGACATTATAAAATTATTTAACCAGTCATTTGGTACATTTATTGTCATTAGGGATAGAACAATATCCAAATCTCTCTGTACAATATTTTCACCATATACATCTCACTAGGGGTGTGCATTTCCTTAATATCCGATGCTAAAACAATGCATGATATTTTGCAATTTATCAATAATTACTTCTAATTATATTGTCAACTACACCTTCACTAGAACCAAGTTGTATGAAATATAATTTATTACCTTTTTTAAAATCATAAGAATAGTGAATGAATTTTTGTGAAAAATACCTGAAATATCGATTCAGATGCATTTTGAATCGATTGGAGAATTGTGCAATGAAGTATCACAATATATCACTGAATCCAATTTTTCGCACACCCCTACATCTCACTATATGATATTTATTACAATATTTTGCTCACAAAACTGTGAATCTGCTACTTTTTCCTCTAAAAATGCCTTCACAAGACTTAATCCAAAGAATGAAGATTTCAAAGTGCTTAGAACAGTTATTTCTTCATATCGTCTGCACTGAAATGGAGCAAAGGATCATGGTCTATGTAGTTCCCTCTGTTTTTTTTTTTTTAGCTATTTCTGCATCAGAACTGTTCATTTAAGCAAAGAGACTCGTGATTCGATATATTGTGATGGTCCATGATATTATTGTGAGACCTTTGACGATACGATATCACCATATTTTGGTTATTGTTACATCCCGAGTAAATATTTACTTAAATTCTTCCCTGTCAGTAACCACTTGGAAGCTGAGTTAAGGTTGTGAAGGGTGTGGAGGTCAGTAAAAGTTTGTGGTTTGGAGCTGAGTTCAGGCTTTTATTCTATAGCTATTCTGTGTTGCTGTTGCTCAGGAAATGAATATTGAAAAACAGTTTTCAACCACACTGGTCACTCGAGTCAGGAATTTCTATTTCTAATCCAAAATGAGACTTATACACCGTGGCAAACAAAAAATAAGGAGAAAAATGATCAAAATCTCCAAGCAAAATGTGCAATACTGGAACATCTGTCACTATAAAACTACATAAATTCAGTACAGTTTGGAAGTACATCCAAAAATATAATAAAAAACAATTAACAATTCAGATCTGTGGAGAGTCGTGCTTATTCACAGAAGGAATTATTGTATTTTTGAGCAGAAGAAACGCCCGTAATTAACAAACCCTCGAACCCTCCACCAGAAAAGTGACACGGCTGATAATGATCTTTAAGGCTGATTAAAAGTGCAATCTCCACTACATCTTTTCCTCTAGGCCGTCTTGGCAGCTTTAACCTCACCATCCATCAACCCCTTTTACTTCCAAAGGTATTGAGTTGTAAACATTTCTTCTGGCGCACACGGTGACCAGTGAGATAGTCGGGTTAATCCGGGCCGAATCTTTTCAAAACCCTTTCTTGCTCTTTGGTAATATGTCTTGAGTTTCATGTCCAAAGGGGTGACATCTTTACAACACTTGCCCTCTCAGCTCTATAATCTCCTCTGTGATTTAAGATGCTCTTGTCATACTACATCTGTGATTCTACGCTATGTTTTTAAAAGCCTGAAACAATAAAAGATTCCAGCTAGACATCGGCAATAAGCCAAAAATATGTTATATCTATTTTTAGGGATGCACCAGTCCCGCTTTTTCAGTTCTTTCACAGCACGATTTCGATACTACAGCTTTAAAGGTGCACTGAGGAACTTTTTGGTTGGGGGTTTGTCACCGGGGATGTACTACAGTATGACAAAAAACGGCTCTACTTTATGTTTATTCAATTACAGGTGCTTTTATAGCTGTAACTTGGTCTGGTTTGGTCTCCATGATGATAGAAACGTTTAATGCCGTACTGTGAAACATCCCAGACAAAGCAATAACGTCTCCATGGAGAAAAGCACAATGCACCTTTAAGTTTCTCCTTTAAGCTAATACCAACCGATACCAGTACAGACACCGAAAAGAGCATTTATTTACTTAAAACAAAAATAAAATAAGACAGAACTGATCTAAATGTGTTATGTAACTGTTGTTTATCTCTCAATAACTGCATAAACAGTTTTGTACAAATAAAAAGTTACTCCTGAAAGTGCTTCTTTTGGCTTTTCTACCACTTTGGAAACTTTGGCTGTCGTAGAGACTTACGGCATCGCTAAAAGATGTATTTTATTTTGAATCTGTGGAAATGAGACTCTCCACCTCAGTTCGAAGCCTGGCTCAGGGAGTTAATGGGAGTGTTGCGTATTGAGAGGGACGCAACACTCCCATTAATTCGAGGTATGAGGTGCTGGACACTCCACAAAAATTTCAGAAGGTGTGGAAACCCGATCTAGAGCATCTGAATCTGCAGTGGACGCCTGAAAAAGAATGTAATAATGTTGTCAACTGATGTAATTGTGGACCTTTAAACTCTATGTACTTTTTTGTATTTGTATACCCCATGGTGTGTTTGTGTGTGTGTTTTTGTTTTTTTTATCTATTTGTTTATTTTTTCCGTCTATTTTTTTTACATTTTTTTATTTTGTATCTATCTATCTATCTATCTATTATTATTATTGAACTACTTTATTTATTTGTTACTTTTTTATTTCTTTACTTTTTCTTATCCAAGCCATGTAGAATTTGAATTTTTTGTGAATTTTTTATTATTTATAATCATTTTTATTATATGTGTTGTGTTGCTGTGTTATTCTAAACTTGAAAATGTTAATAAATAAAGGGGAAAAAAAGGAAAAAAAGTTATAAAACAATGTGAAAAAAAAAGGAAAACATAAAACATTGTGTGACTTTCTGTATGCCCAATGAGACCCATTATGCTGAACCGACGTTTTTCCAGATTGGTGCAGATATTTGATATCAAATAACTATGTTCTTGGCGTCAAATTACGATCTCAATTTTATAATAATTCATGTAAAAGTTGGACATCTTTTTATAGTCTTGAAGAGGTAATTAAAGTAGTCAATCTTCTGAAAATGAACACTTCATTCTAACTGGTTAAATCCACTTGTCACTCACTGGGGCTGAGCAAAAGGCCATGTGGAGCAGCTGGTATTGGATTCTTATTACTTTATTGGCTCTTATTACGTTATCTGTTGCTACGAGGTGTGGGTGGGAAAAGAAGTGTCCAAATGAATAAAGTAAGAGTAACGACGATAGAAAGCTGCCAAAGGAGCATGAAACAGAACACAGACTTTTGGCACTACAAGCTTCCTGTAAACCTGTGAGACTGTTCTGTTCTTCTCAAGGTCAGTCTGGACTTACCCTTATGTCCTGTTATGTCTGTACCTGGACGTAACTATTGAAACTAAAATAATGGTGCGCTTGTTTTAAATAAATAAAGCGGGCTGTGTCCAGAGCCAGGCAATAGACACATAATCAAACATTGGCTCGCAAAATCGCAGGTTAATAAATACATAGTTTAAGATTCCTTTAAAGTTGCCAGAACAATAAAGCACAGAGATTTGTTCATAAAGGATCTCTGCTGAAGGCTTCTGCAGCTTAGAACTGGGGAGTCACAGCTCACAATGTTGGACTTTAGAACCGTTCTGTACTCAACTGTGTACTGTGCTATAACTTTTACCAGAGAAAATAAGTCCAGCGGTATGAACATCTGGTCAGTTCAGATCTGAGTGAGTTTATGGATATAATGACAGCAGAGAGGAGTGAGGAGAGCCTGAGGATAGAGACGGCAAAGCCACTCTCTCACAGTTCTTATTGAAGGTAAGAGCAGATTATATTTTAAAGCAGAGTTTATTCACCGTTTTCTTTGTATGTGTAACATCAGTGCACACAAGGCTTGAATAGTAAACTCGTGTGTGTGCGCGTACATGGGCTCTGTGACCCACCTCCTCCAACTAGGCCAAAGTCTGAATCGTGTCATGCCTGGGAACAATTGGGCTACTGTGAGCACAGCCTAAGACGCAGGACCATTGCCATCAGTGATAGGGTGAGCAACTGGGATGCCTCCGGTTTGAGGTGGTTGGTAACAATAAGATTGTGAAAGATAATTAAAGGTCACCACACATTTTTTTACCCGACTTTGGCTGCGATTTCTTCTCCCCGAGTTCATGGAGGCGTGACCGGACTTTTTGTCTCCATGTGCAATTTTAAAGCCACTGCTCCTCATGTGTGGAGTCAGTGTCAGATCAGAACCACCAAACATCAGCAGAGGAGCGACGGTCACAGAGAAGCAACATACAAACTCGGGATAGAGTGAAAATAAAGACTTTATTACTCACCTAATGTAAAGTGGTACATTTAAAGGGCAGCATCTCACCCACATTATCCATATCCAGTCCACAAAACTGCGCTATTAATGCATTATCCACTATTAATTAATCTATGGTATTTTCCGGACTATAGAGCGCACCGGTATATAAGCCGCAACCACTCTATTTTTTAAAAAATTAAGAAAAAAGTTATACAAGCCACAACCGGGCTATAAGCCGCTGACATCTATGTTGAAAAATTAGAAATTTACTGCATATACAGAACGATTTTGTACTGTAAATGTACATTTATGTACCTGACCTGAACAGATTCTTTCTGAACAGTGCCTTTTAACACGGCAGCAACTGTGCTGATTAAAACGGGTCAAAAACAGAAAAGAACAGGTAATTGATTAGCTTCATTTCTCCTACACAGTGAAACCACAAGTCACTTTAATCATCTCCGCTGACGCCGAGCTTCAGCAGCAGCAGGTAGAGGTCTGCGCGGGACACAATTTTCAGTCCCGCTCCCGCAGTCTTCAGTACCGCCCGCGCCCGCAATAAGCTTTCAGAATGTTCTCTCAGAATGTTCTTTCAGAATGTTCTTTCAGATGCTCTTATTATACATCCATGGTCCTGCGCTGCACTGTTTTGTGTTGGTCCCGCGGGTGCAGGGCTCTACAGCGGTTTCCTTTCTGGAGCAAGATCGATGCCTTCAACTTAAAACTTGCATCATACAAACTCCTTCGTGTGCTTTTCATGATGAAGGGGTGAGGATTTGAAAATAATTACCAGTTAGTAATTTGTTGTGCGTGTTATATCTGCTAGATAAAAAGTAGCGTATTCTTCTTTGCATTAATTTTCCGTCTATCTTGTTTTTGAAATTCCGGTTAGAGCGCCCCTAGCGGTGGAAGAAAAATCCACAGTTTAGCCGCTCCTTTGTAAAAGCCGCATGGTTCAAAGCCTGGGAAAAAGGTAGCGGCTTATAGTCCAGAAAATACGGTATTAATCCACTATTAATTTGCGGTGTTCTTTGAAAGTGAAAAAACAGTGTTTCCTCACATGTGTCTGTTGACGCAGACAGTGTGGTGAAGCTGCAGATTAGCAATACTAACTTCCTGGGGACTTTATCATTAATCTTTTATGCTTTTAAAAATCTTGTATCTGAAGTATTGCACCACATTTCACAAATAATAATAACACAGTTTTGTCTCGTATCTAAACTGGAAGTGCAGAGCTCTGATCTTTGAACACTTCAGAGTCTCAGAGCGACTCGTTTTACTGTAGACGGGAAACAGCTGACGCCATCGCGCTCACAGCTTTATATCCTGTGGTCCACACACAGATCCCGCTGCAGTCTGTGAGATCAGAGATTTTTTGTCTCACAAGTTTCTCCTTGTGTCTGTGGTGTGCACATTTTGTCGCACGTTTAAAGTTTCATTTAAGAGCGAAAAATCCTGTAGTGTGTAGCGGCCTTAAGGAAAATTGTTCTGCACTCAGCCCATTCATGACTTACTCATGACTAACGTGTGAGTCAGTATAGTCACATTTCCTTTCCGTTTTGGTAATTTTTAAGCAGCTATTCTGTATTTTACCTAAGCAAATGACAATTTATGCCTCTCTTTACTCTTCAAAGAGTATATTCCTCTGTGTTATTACCATAACATTTTTATTGGATTTACGCCCTGACCATAATGAATATGTTGTTTTATACCTGTAATCTAAACCATGATTTGGGCCTCGGGGCTTTGGCATCAGCATGACATAATCCAAACTCCAGAAAAGCATGCCTCTAATTATGTTCTTCTAACGTTTTTAGTAGAAAACAGGTGCTGTTTATTTACACACACACCAGCCCTGTGCTTGAACAAGCCATAAAACACTGTAGTAAACTTGGATGAATTCTTATTAGACGTATTAATACAAGGTGCAATGTCGAGCCAAAGATGGACAAAAATCTTTAAAACTACATTCAACTGTTTAGTGAATCAAGAAATTCAAATAGGGAATTGTAAAGTTGTCATGTCTTGATCATAATTTGATGCTTTGATGAAGTTATTATCAGAAGGAACTAGGACTGGGCAATATGGAGCAAGAAATATATCTTGATATATTTTGCTATATCTCAATATCTGTACAGGTAAAATAACCCCCACAAAACTACTGCTAAAACAAATATGCCAAATTCCTCAAGGTCTTTTTTATTGAAGTGCAAAGAGGCAGTTCATGTTGGAACAATTTCAGATTTTCAATTTCTTTTCATTCAAAAATAAAACAACTCATGTTTGATGAACTCTGTGAACCACACGATAACAGAACCCTGAGCTCCTTTAGCCTGAAGCTCTGGAGGTTCCTTGTTTTAACAGACCCATGTTCCTCAAGGAGCTCTGAGGTATCCCACAATCCACTGCACAGATCTGAGGTATCCCACAATCCACTGCACAGATCAAACTGAACGTTTCCAAACACGATTGTACAAGTTCAACTCTACAGCAGATTATTCACTCAAATCTTCTGCACAAATAAACTTTACAACATCTAAACCAGAACTGGGACAGAGCCACATCAGCCTGTTTGAAACAGTGACGTGTTTAATGCAGCTTTAAACATTTGTTTAAACGAAACTTAAAACAGCATGGCTCATTTGCATAAACTATAAATGCTGAAAAAAACAGCTCTCTCGCCCTGATGCTTCAGCTTCTGTGGGACTAAAGGACATGACTCAGTGGAATATGAGTGTTCTCTCTGTGACAGAGGATGTTCTGCTGATGGTGAGGAGGTAAATGGTGGAAAAGGTCGGTGGTGCTGAAGCTTTGGCACTTTGGGCGTTCACAGGCTGTTGTGACGCCGTCGTGAACGAGACACGAGGGGAGGACGAGGAGACGAGAACAGAGAAGACAAACAAGAGGCAGTGAAATCAGAAGGAAATATAAACATTATATCCATATATACAATATGTCAAAATCCATATCGAGTTTAAAAAATATCTTAATAGATTTTTAACGAGATATCGCCCACCCCTAGAAGTAACTAAAATGGCCATTAAAAAGATTATATATGTTAGCTAATAGTGCACTACATAACTTAGATGGAGACATGGAGATAAGCAGCTGATGCCACCAGGTCAAGGTCAGATCTGTGGAGAGGCAGCTCCACTCAAGAGTACAAATGCATGTTCATTGGTATACCATACTGTGGAACATTCAAGATACCAGATAAAGGTGACAACTTTGTACTAATAAAAGTGAACCAAGAGTGAGAGTGTGCAGGAAAGCATTTACAGCTCCATGGAGACCAGAAAACTCCATCAGAAAGGTTACACAGTGCTCCTTTAACTTAATTTTTTCACTTTCATCGTTTACTTTTTGCATGAGGCTTACACATGTTTTCACTGGCATCCCTATAATTAAATAAAAACACCATAGATAAGTTTAATGCCATACCGTGGGACATTCCAGGAAGAACAATAACATCTAAATGGATACAGGCAGTTGGCAGAACGTGCGCAGGAAAAGTGACATAGTGCACCTTGTATTTTGTTATTGTGCAGTGCTTGTCTAAGTGAATACATCTTCAGTGTTTTACAGCTGTATACTTGGAGGTACCAGGGAGTAACTGGAGCTGAGCCAGACCTGCACCTGTCTAGGGCTGTTCCAGTAATGTTGTCCAAGAGATTTAACTGATAAACAAACTGCTGCGAGGCCTGTTGTAGGTTATAGGCGGGGGATTAATGATAGAAGCAGCACAATTTATTCACCTCCTTACACCTACTCCTGTTAAGAGTTAGGAGCCACACAGTTTGTTTTAGAGAGTTAGAAGAGGCCAGTGTGTGATTTAAACAAATGACTTTAACACAAAAGACGCCTACTAACTGAACTTCAGGTATGATGTATAGAGTCCTCTGTCTTTTGTCTTAAACAAAGAGAAAAAGTGCAATCATTCCACATTCTTCACATAAAATACACCATAATTATACACTACTGTCAATGTAAGAAATAATAGATTAAAATAAGGTGTGGGACATTAAGGCATTTAAGTATGATTAATTCATTACAAAGAAATGAATGCATTAAAATTAGTCATGCATTTTCACTGTCAGTGCACCATGTTATCGTAATTACACTGACGCACACAGTTCCAACTATAACAGCAACAGTGCATGAAGGCGCCGTGTTTGCTGGATGCTAAATTTCTTTTTAAAAAAAACCAAAAACCCAGTGGAAAAACTGAAAAAGGTGTTGTTTATTGTAAACTGTGAAGAAAAGAGTTTACATATCACAGAGGCACCTCAACTCTACAATACCACTGAAATGTGATTATTGCAGTTCTTTGTACATGGGCTGGACAAATACCCAGAGACAAGAACACAACACAATATATAGCTCAAAAATACCTAGAAAAACAGACATTTTGATCTGCAACTTGGTCTGGTTTGTTCTCAATGACGATAGAAAGGTTTAATACCATACTGTGAAAGATTTGTCCATGGAGAGAAGCATTTGTTGGACCCTCCACCAGAAAAGTTACACAAAGCACCTTTAACATTAACTATTTCTTAATATACTAGATCAGAAAATAGAGGAACATGAGCCCTTTAATCAGTTGCTCTTGCAGTGCCAGATTTCAGTTTTCTTGGCAAAAAACCCTCTCACAAATATAAACAGCAAGGAGTGAACCAAAGTTAAAATATTTGACAAATTATGTGTTTATATAACCAGAGAACACCAAGCACAATACAAAGGTGAAGCAACTGCAGTCATATTTCACAAAGACGATTTTTCAAGCTTCTATCCAACCGTAACGACGCCTGAAACAACGGGAAGTCATTCAAATCATCCATCTTCACTACTTGCATTCGCGCAGTGTGAAGATTGACACACTGAATCCATAGGCAGGTATTGGGTTCCCTTATTACTTTCAAACTACATGAAAGCCTATAGCTGTGAAACCTGCTGGGGATTATTTAGGACGTATTTCCTTGTGGAAATAGACACATTCTTGGTCCGTGCACAGTGAAATGCAGGTGGATGCGGTCCATTAATGTCAGGGAGTCACACTAATAAATCAAATATGTTTTAGGGAAGAAACTAATGCGTTTTTCTGTTTGGTGCCAAAAGTTAAAGGTGGACTAAGAAGCTTTCCAGGTAGAGGGTGCGCCACTTGCTTGTCTTCATGGCGATGTTGTAGCTTAAAGTTAAAGAGTTAAATTTAAGAAAAAATAGCAGTAAATGTTGTTTCTGTTGTTGTAAGGTGACCTTGAGTGTCCAAATGGCGCTTAATAAATAAAATGTATTATTATTATTATTATATCCACCTCTGGAGACAAGCAGGTAAGAGTTATAGGTAATTACAGGTCACATCAGTGGAGAGGCAAGCACACTCACAATAAGAATGCATGATTTCCAAGGAGAAATAATAACACTACTCATTGTACAAATGCAAAATAGCAACGTTTAATGCCATACTGAGGAAAACTCCAGGCAAAGTGATAGCATCTCCATGGAGAGAAGCAGGTAGCAGACTTATCCTGCCAGAAAAGCCACATAATTCTCTTTTAAGAACAGGTTAAACAAACAAAAAAACACACAGAGGTAGAGATGGATTTAAAACAGCTTTTTGATATAAGATAAATGAAGCCTACATAAAGGAAATGAGAAAACAGCATCAGCAATCCATCAGAACTATACAAAACTCCATAGGCTAGACAAGGCTCCACTCTTGGCCAAAACAATAGAAAAAGACCTGACTTATCCAGTGTGGGCTCGCTAACATCCTTCTCATATGTTTGTGGTAAAGCAATTTCGGAATAACATGGATCTTGAGGAGAATGTAGGCTGACATTTGGACCACTTCCAGTAATCGTAAAAACAACATGCAAAAGACATAATAGTTTTCTATACAAGACATTTATTATGGTCTTGTGGATTCGCAGTCAAACCCAGTGGAGTTGCATTTAGGTTATAGCTGTGGAATAGTGAAAATAATAGGCAGAACTGGGATTGTGAGTTATCGTTAATGGAGTTTTATGGTCATACAATACATAAGATTTGCTTTAGGGAGGGTGATAATGAAAATGGTATGAAATAAGTGATTTGTTGTTTGGGAAATGTGCAAGTTCAGACTATCAAGCATCTTGTCTGTAATAAAAACAATTTGAAAAGGCTGCAAACCAAGCTGAAATATACATATAAAGCAACTCTTTCAGTGTAATATTTCAAATGAGGGTCAAAACTGTTGCAAATGTGTGATTTATCCCTCAACTATAGAATACCTTTATTACCGTATTTTTCAGACGATAAGGCGCACTTAAAATCCATTAATTTTCTCAAAAATCGACGACAGTGCGCCTTATAATCCGGTGCGCCTTCTGTATTAATTCTGGTTGTGTTTACTGACCTCTAACCAATTGTATGTGGTACACAACCCTCAAAAATCTGTCAAAATGTTTTAGTACGACTTTGTTAAGCTACGAAGCTGCACCGCTGGATGGGCTGTCGGAGCGTTAGGGCGACCGTAGTCAGGAGCCTCGCGGAGTAACACGTACTGTGCTTCAACATTATATTATAGTGTGTTTAAGGACCCCAAACTGGCCCCTGTTCAGAGACATGCGACTCACATGCCCAAGTGAAGCAAACTAATTTAATGCTGCAATCATTTCTTGTGGATTAACCAAAGAACTCCAACCCCAAGATATAATTTATTTTTATTTATTTAAACTTTATTTAACCAGGAAACACAACAATTGAGACCTGGCCAAGAGGTCAGCAACACACGTCAAGAGTATTACAAGACTAAAATTACTTACAAAATGCAAACAGTTGGAGCAAATCATTTAAAAAACAGGCCTACAATGCAACAATATTCCATAATATTGGTGTGAACAGGTCGTTCAGAGTTAAATTGCAGCTGTGTGGGAGCGTTGGACAGAAGGTGAACTCACATTCACCACGACAGAGAGGCAACGCCAGGCGCCTTATGCCATGATCTGCCGATGGATTGTGGATGCCTGGGCTAAGTCTCGCTATAATCCGGTGCGCCTTATGTATTAAAACAGACCCGTTCTTCATTGATTTTGCACCTTATAATCCGGTACGCTTTATAGTCCGAAAAATGCAGTAAATAAAAAAATTCAAACATTATTGGACTTTCTAGGATATTGGCTGAACTGTTATTTGGAAGCCGCTATTCGATCCTGCAAATTTCCCAAATATCCACACAGATATCCGCTATCGGTTCGGCGCATCCCTAATTAAAGGTTGTGTAACTTTTCTGGTGGACGTCCCACCAGTTGCTTGCCTCCCTGGAAAGTTATTAATTGCCTGTTTGTTTAATGTGTACGGCATTAATCTTATCCATCCGTCAAAGAGAACCACCTGTCAAAAATCAAGAGGTTTTTCCAAGTTTTCAAGTATTTTGGAGACAGAAAATCACCAGTAACTGAATATATGCAAGATTGGATACCTTTAATTACACAGTGCTGGTAGATTATTCCAAAACAGTCCTCTTTTTCTTTGCAACTTGCACTGACAAACACCAGATACCTTTATAATGAATCCCTTTACATATTTCCAAAAAATCAACCCATAACACAATAGAGTTACGTTTCAAGTCCTGTTTAAATTGGGATCACAGAATGTATTGTAATCAGCTTTAACAATAGACAGCTCCATCCAACCACAGATGGTCTATGATAAAGAACGTACATGCTTCACACAGACAGTCTGCATAAGGTCCTGATTCTGGCCAAACATTAGTGTTGGACCTGGAAAGGGAAAACCGAGACATGACCACAACACCTCCGAGGCTCACAGTATATGTACATACAAAATATACAGTATAGAAATCTGCTGTGGGCCTGTTTATTATCACAGGGAATGGAGACGGGACAAGTGGTGGCTTTGGGAGGTCAGAAAGACTACTGTGGACTAGATTTGTGAAATAAAGGTCAGGTATGAGTAGAAGTAGCTGGAGTACAGTAGTGGTAGAAATAACACTACTGTAGTAGTAGTAAATTCCATAAAAGACATATAAATGATGAGTTATTTTGTGTCATTTACTCGAGGATGAACATTTTGCTATAAAAACAAAATGAAAAAAAGAAAAGTTAAGTTCATCTGGAGTAACAGAAGTAGAACGAGAACAAAGTAGCATTAGTATCAGCAGTGGTAAAATCATTAGTTCATTTAAATTAATGTTGCCTGTAAAAAGTGACATTATGTTTGCTTTATATAAAAAAAAGATTTAAATTCGATATTATATTTTGAAATTCAGACTAGGGATGTCCCGATCCGATTTTCTGTATCTATATCGGCTCCCAATCTGACTCTTTGAGTATCTGTAATCCCAAGTCTCTTTGCTTAAATGAACAGTTCTGATGCAGAAATAGCTAAAAAAAACAGAGGGAACTACATAGACCATGATCCTTTGCTCCATTTCAGTGCAGACGACATGAAGAAATAACTGTTCTAAGCACTTTTACATCTGCATTCTTTGGATTAAGTCTTGTGAAGGCATTTTTAGAGGAAAAAGGAGCAGATTCACACAAAATATTGCAATAAATACCGTACCGTAAGATGTATATGGTGAAAATATCGTACAGAGAGATTTGGATATCGTTCCATCCCTAATGACAATAAATGTTGTACCAAATGACTGGTCAAAGCATTTTAGAATGTCAGTCTTGTTATTCTGTAGAATATTGTAATATCATGAGCCTCCCCACCATATTGTGAGGTTTCCCACAACATCGCAATAAATATCGTACCACGAGGTTCATACCGTGACAATATCGTATCGTGAGACTTGGATATCGTTCCACCCCTACGAGCTACATTACAGTTCAGATCTGTGGAGAGTCGCCTCTATTCACAGAAGGAATAAGTGAATTTTTGAGCACCAGAAACACGAGTAATGAGTAAATGCTAAATGTTTAATGTCATATCGTGGAACTTTCTAGGGAAAGCAATAACATCTCCATGAAGACAAGCAGGTAGCGGACCCTCCATTAGAAAAGTTGTAATGTAAAAGTGCAGTACTCCATCATCTTGCCTCTGACTTAAAGCATCGAGGAATTATATTTGAGTTATAACAGTGCTTTGCTCCTCGTGGCCGACTTTTCCGCTGTGGAAAATTTATGGCAGAGATTAAAAATATACATCTCGGAATAAAACCATCCTGTATGAAATATTCCGTAAGCTCCGCAGCTCTTCCCGTGCATCTCCAGGGAATATTCAGCACATCTTCGGACGTCATACTCTGCAGCAGGGAAAACAAAACTAAATAGTTGAATCCTGGACAAGAAGAGCCACGGACGGAGAGACTTCCCTAAACGGAATCTGGAACCATTTGGGTCGAGTGAGACTTCACTGTTGAGATAAGCCTGGGATTTGACATTTAGGAGGAAAAAAAGGCAGCGTTTGAGGAAAAGTACTGTACAAGACGTTCACTCTGGATTCAGAATAAGACTATAGATGCCATTTTGTTAAAGGTGCACTGTGTAACTTTTTCTGGAGAGGGTCCGCAGCCTGTTTGTTAATGTTTTTTTCAACTACAGGTGTTTTTATTGCCCAAAAATATCTTACATACTTTTTTGAGTGGGGTCGCCTCTTCCCAAATCTGTCTCCACGGAGATTCATGCATTGTGGAACATTCTAGGCACATCTCCATGGAGACGAGCAGGCGACGGACCCTCCAGCAGATGAAGTTAGACAGTGCACCGACCGTTTAAGAATGATTTATTTGAAAACTGTGGGCAAGACATCGAAAGCAGCATGCTGCAAATTTCTCTGATCTGTTCAAGATTTTAAAACTCATATCAGGTTTTTCATCTTGTTTTCAGATTTATTATCGACTTACAAGTTCTGAGACTGTTTAATTCTAGTCTAGAGGAAGTTTACTTTAAGAGAACTTGCCAAATAAAATGATCTGTTCATGCAGAAAGATAATTTCACTACTTTTCAGTCATTTTGAGGTGTATTTCATGGATGATATAGACACAGCGGCTCAGTGCCGTCCCTTTCGGCGGACAAATAGACTGAGAAACAGTTTTTATCCAAGAGCCATCACGTTTTTAAACCCAGCTAAATTCTAAATGACTTTTTAACTTTCTTAATCTTTTAAAGTTTTAATTTATGAGATGGTTGTGTGTTTTTATTTATTCATTTATTTTTATCTGCATGGATTGCACTTTATTTTGTTGTACTATGTGCAATGACAGATAGATAGATCGATCGATCAGATAGATAGACTTTATTCATCCCCATGAGGAGAAATTCAAGTTGTCCAGTAGCATGAACATTAAACAAGACACACAAATCAAAGAACCAATTTAAAAAACCTAAATAAATAAATACATTTGCAATAAAATAAATAAGTTAATAGTTAAAAGCTACTAACGATAGTAATAAGGTGCACATTAGCAAGAGCTGTTAAACAGTCTATTAGCAGCAGGAATAAACGATTTAACAATAACGTAATTTTACAAATACATTTATTTTGAGATTGACAAATGCAGTTTATATGATTAACTGAAGTTCAGGAGCAGAACCACACGCCTCAACTGCTCTTTCCTCCTCACCAGCGAACCACAGCTCACCTCGACCACACCTCAGTTTCCCAGAAGACTATTTGAGTCATGAGTCTCAACCCAGCCGACCTGCCTCGTTTACTCATCAATAAACTTTTTCTTCGCACAATGCCATCGTTGGCGTAGTCCTTGCTAGTGAATATAGTTTTAGTAGCCATAGTTCTGTCTCTTGGCTAATGAAGGACCGCTGCCTTTTATATTGCATTCACTCTTTTCACAAGCACCACAACAAAATGGGCCTAATACTACTAAACTGGGACTAAACCTGGAAATAACTAGACCAGGACTAGGGCTGCAGCTATCGATTATTACAGCAATCAATTATTCTGTTGATTATTTTGTTCGAATAATCGAGTAATCATTTATTAATGTTGCGTCTACTTTGCACACATTAAGTACACACCACGTGCATTGATACACGTGTTCTGGACATGAAAAACGTAATTATAGCTAGGCTAGTCATGATTTTTAAAACTACATGAATGTAGCAACTACCTCCTGCAAATTCTTGTTTGGTTTTAGACCTGGTTTTAGATCTGGTTTACCCCTGGTTTAGACCTGGTTTAGACCTGGCTTAGACCTGGTGTTAGTCCTGGTGTTAGTCCTGGTGTTAGTTCTGGTTTAGAGGCGCACAGGAGGAAGCGCGGTCCACGCAGCGTAGGCAACAAGACACGATCCGTATGGGAAGAGATGCGGTGTGCGCGGCGTACCGGAGGAGATGAGGAGTGCGCGGCGTATGGGAGGAGATGCGGTGTGCGCTCTTATTATACATCCATGGGCGCCGCGCTGTTGTGTGTACAGTGAAGTGCAGTGGTCGTGCGGAAACTTTACCTCTACCGCAGAAGGTTCCGGCCATCACAGAGCGAATGAAAATAAAACGAAGCATCGAGGCAAAAAAAAATAATCAATGCATTTTTCTAATCGATTTACTCGATGAATCGTTTCAGCCCAAACCAGGACTACAGCTGGACCAAACCAAGTCCACATCAGATGTTAAGTAAAGAAGCCTTAGTTATTCAATCTTCTGAGGGAAAGATGTCATTTAAAATAATATAACACACAGTTTGATATTTGGACACCGCCTGCCTTGTTTTGTGCAGAGAATCGGGCCCTAAGGTATATTACCTTAGTATAAACTGTTTGTGAAGTGAAGTTTATAATACAGAGCAGACAAGCTGTAATTCCTACCAAAATTTAAGCTGACAACTTTAAGGCAACAAAGTCAAAGTTAATGTTAAACTTACTGCAGCCAGTTTGACCTGAGTCCAACCCCTGTCTGCTCCAGTCTACTGAGCAACCACAACACAGCTCCTCTGAACAGATCACAGAAGATCAATATTTACTCGAACATTTTCACTCAAAGACAGTGGTTCAAAGGAAATGTGTTAGAAGGGCTGGAGTTTGAGGTAGTGGAGAGTTAGCTCAATCTAAACAGTGCATTGTGGGAACTTCACTCGTCTGTACTGGGGATTTCTGGGAACTCACTGCAAAAAACATGGCAAAATTTATTACAAAAACACTTAAATCGGTCAGAAAATGACTCAAAAGTAGTGAAATTATCTGTCCATGCAGCAAGATCATTTTACTTGACGAGTTATCTTAAAATAAACCACCTCTAGACTAGAAATAAACAGTCCCAGAACTAGTAAGTAGATAATAAGTCTGAAAACAAGATGAATAACCTGATGTAAGTTTTAAAATCTTGGCCAGATCAGAGAAATTTGCAGTGCAGGAAGACGTCTTTTTTCTTGATTCTTTCTTTTGAATGTATCAGAAGAAAAGAGAAAATGTTGCAGGTATTATTATTATATTATGCAAAATTGAGCTTTAATTAATTAATTTAATTTATGTTAAAATATTGTTGGGTGATCCAAAACATACCTAAAGTTGTGTTTTGTTTCATTCACACTATGGTGGAGTGAAAAATAAGTGATAAAAAGTTGCCGACACATTCAGTGAGTAACAAACCAAAAAATTTGACATTTTGAAGCAAATCTTCAGTCTCTATAACAGACCTGGGGGAATATGGGCTATTCTGACCAAAATCACACAAAAAAAAACAGGTTACTAAACACAGTTATGATTTTATTTTTACAAAATTAACTAGTCCATACTAACATGGTAACTATTAGGAACCATATGAGACTGAAGATAGGCTTCAAAATGTCTAATTTTTTGGTATGTTTCTCACTGAATGTGTCGGCAACTTTTTATCACTATCCAAAAATTATCTGGAAAGTTTTTTTCACTCCACTCTAATTCACACCCTTGAGTAATCCTTTATTCTTAGTCTGTCTACATCTTCAAAGCTCAAAACGCTCTGTGGTAGTTTCCAAACGCCCTTTTACCTTTAGTTCAGTAGAGATGGGCAATTCCAGGTCTGAAATTATCCAAATGTTTTTTTTTTTTTTTAATGTTTTTGATGAGGAAACGTTATGACATAGATCAGAAAACGGCACAATGCAGGCCCTTTAATTGTGGAAATGTGCGAAATAGCAGTGGTAGTAGTCATAGTAGAAGTAGTAGTAGCAGTAGTAGCAGCAGCAGATCAGAGTAGTACTAAAACTCTCCCACGTTTTAGGAAAACTCAAGTGGTTTTCTGGGAAGAGGAAGCGTGCCGGTGATATCATCTGAAGTGTGAGGAAAAAGAACATAGGAAAGGGGCCTTGCTCTTACACAACGCGATATCCTTTGGAGTTCACAGCGTCTTCTCTTAGCTTTGTTTCTCTTTGCGTTGTGTTTATGAGAGAGAAGAAAGTACAGTTTATCATAAAGGCCATTTGACAAGATATTAAGCACATGAACAAGTGCCAGGGCCGGTGTCTCTGTGTTTGGAGTTTGATAAGAGCCTGGAAGTGTTGGCAATCTCTGGATAACACCATGTTCACATTTGTTCACTATGTACTCTGATATAAATAATAACACATGGAAAACATAGATTATATAAGAGTCACTGGGCAGTATTGATAGCACCAGGCTGTTTTTGTAATAATGTTCAATATAATTAGACAATATGACTACAATTATAATACATATCTGTCTTCTTTATTGATCTGTGCAAAACTGACATTGTGTATGTATTCTTAACTTATTTATTTTATTGTTTAATTTCAAAATGTTATGTCATTAGTGCATTTATAACTCCAATACTGAAGTGTCTTATATGTTTGAATGGTGCAGGCTGGAGTCCAGTAGTATTGGTGGTAAAGTAGGAGTAATTGTCCAGTTAATTTACTAAGTACTCTGTGTGCTGTCTGAATCCAACAAGTAGATGGTAAAATTATGAGATTATTCATTTGACTATAGCAAAAAACATTACAGAAATTTGAGTATGTTGTAAATTTGTGACATCTAGAAACAAGTGCTTGCCAAAGGTTCCAAGGAAGGCATTAGTGCATCTGCACTAACGGCATTGAGGGAATGCAGCCGCTATCTTCACATATATCTTGATCCAAACGGTTTGTTGCATATTTGTGACAGTCGGAGTTAAAGTTAAAAAGACTGTCTGTATCTCTAAAGTTCAAAATGCTCTGTTTCACCTTGTGGTGTCATGAAGCTCTAGTTTTCAAGTTAACAGCGAGTTTTTACCTTTAGTTCAGTAGAAATCGGCAATTCCAGATCTGAAATCATCCAATTGATTCTAGTGAAGGAGTATGGAGATTAAAACCACAGTGGAGCACTTTTGAACACAGTTTGAGAGAAGAACTCAGTTTAATTAAATATTCAGGATTTGTGTGTAACCAAACAAAGCTAAAGGTATTTTGTGATGAGGAAACAATGTTATAACATAGATCAGGAATTGGCGTAATATTGGCCTTGGTCAAAAAAGCACAGCAACGCCTACACTTCCTCAGCAGGATGAGGAGCACTGACCTTCCCCCTTCTGCACTCACCACCTTCTGCAGGGGTGTGGCTGAGAGCATCCTCACCAGAAGCCTCCCAGTCTGGTACGGCAGCTGTTCGAACAAAAAGACCTTACAGAGGGTGAGGAGGACCGCGGAAAAGATCATCAGATCACCACTATCAGCCATTCAGGACTCGTACACATCCCGCTGCTGCAAGAGAGCCACTGATATCATCAAGGACACCACCCAGCACACAGACTAATCTCCCTCCAAACATCCGACAAATGTTATCGCAGCAGCAGTGCAACATGACCAGACTCTGCACACAGGCCTTCAGGCTGACCAACGCACTCAAGATAATCTCATGAACCTGCTCTTAACTGCACAGTGGAGTTTTTTTGGGGGGGAAATTGCAATTTCGGTTTGTTACATGGTGGTAGGGTTGGGCAGTATCCAAATTTTGACACCGTTAAACCTTCTCAGCATTTCACTGGGATATATGGTATTACTGTGACTAATTAAGAATTTTGTCGTTTGCACCTAAACCATTCAGAAACAGGATTATATTTGAAGATGAGGCACAAGTTCTGTTCAAACCAAACTTTGCAGCGCGTTCGATCGCATCAGCATCAGTGTACGAGCTGTTTTGTTCAGTGCAGTTTATGTAAATTAGCCATGTGGTTTTAAGTTTTGTTTCTGTAAAAGGTAAACAAATATGTGCAAAGCTGCATTAAACACATTACTCAAAGTCTATGATGAGCGGAGCACCGGAAATGAAGAGCGGTGGAGAGGACCAATCACAGCCCTTATTGTCTGCACCACTTCCCCCTCTTAGGAACTTAAAGATTAACCCTTGCCCTTCTTATTCATATGTTTTTCTCATATGATTAAAAATACAATCTAATTCTGAGCACGGCTCCAGACTCTCCAACAATAGCTGCAGTTACAGTTTCCGTGTGGTCTTCATCCAGGAACTGTCTGCCCATTCCAGAGCTGATGAAAATGAAAACTGTCCAAGAGCCAAACAGCGTCAGGAAAGCTAAAAAAAAAAGATGCAAAAAAGATAAAAACACACTCCTGCTGCACCTGGGCTTTCCACACAGACGACTCTTTCACATGGACCCAACCCAGATACAAGGGAGATACTGGCGGACAGTTTGTTGGCGACAGTAAAACTGAAAGGCTCTGTGCAGGTGCTGTGGACCAGAGGAGGACGTAGATTTGGATGCTGAAGGAAGTGAAGAAAAGGTCGTACATGAGCCAATAGGCCACCTGCAGACTGAAGAGGTTGGGGGTTTAATTCCAAGGTTTTTCAGTCCCACGGTGCTGGTTCAAGGATGTTTTGAACTGAATATAATGAATGACTAGGAGAGTTTTGAGAGAACTATTTCCTACTGGAACTATTTGTCTAAGGTACATTCCATTAAGACATTCCTGGGTAAATTCCTGGAGGAAAAAAAAAAGAAAAGGTAACTCACTTATTTCCAAATCAAATTCAAGAGCAGTTTGTACTCCAAATCCACAAATCTGGGTTAAGTTTAACATCAATTGGGCGATAACTCCAGCCACCAGCTATATCTAATCTTGTAAAAAGAAAATCCAGGCAGGATTTGAAGTTTTGAAGTCTGATTTCCTCTGTGGAGAGTTTGTTTCCACTTATAATTAGAGTAGATCCGACAGAGGCCAAAACTACAGGGCCTCAGCTTCACACAGAGTCCAGCCTTTTGTCTGTACGCCAACGGGTTCAGACTCTCAATCACGCTGAATTTGGCTCATTTTAAGAAGACGGTTTAGGAAAAATTGGCCAGAACTGTAAAAGGATTATAGTAACTGGATTAAGGTGGATTATGTTGGCCATGTTACAGGTCAGATCTGTGGAGAGGCAAATTGTCTGACAGTAAGAATGCATGATTTCATACTTGGGTAGACTCTCAACCTGAAAAGATGCATCTTAAAAATATTAAAGGGAATTTTGGACATAGTTCCTCATTTCCTCATGAGCCAGAGTGTTGGAGATGTGTGGAGACACTTTTAAAAAAAAATTTGAAACCTAGAAACCTAGGACACCTTAGCGGGGGTGGATGGGCAGAGCCTCCCATTTGGCATTTTGCAGGTTGACTGACTGTCTCAGGCATTACGTGACATGTCCCACCACACGTGTGCACAGTGCTGTAGTGCCGGTCAATTTAATGGCCCAACAAAAGGTAATGAAAACCCGGACATTTCCCTCACTTTATATAAAAAGAAAAAATCCGGACGGCCTGGACAGGATGTGAAACCAACCTTGCATTTGAAGGATTTATGTCTGAGCAGCAGTGAATTGTACTTCTTGACAGAAAGCTCGGCAGCAGCGGACTGATATATGAGAAAATAGTCCCTCAACATGTGACGATTCATGCGATACAAGAGTAGTTTTATTTCGAACATTATTCTATCCACACAGAGGTTCACATAGACAGTCTGGAGTTCTAATAGTTTTTCCTCGGGTCTGTGGAGTGGGTCAGACTGTTTTTAGTGGCAGGACGACTATGGCCATTGACATGCACTAGCCTAGCACCAGCAACCTCTGCAAATACAAGGACTGGAGGGAAGATTTTAAAAAAAGTCTCCACACGTCTCCAACACTCTGGCTCAACAGGAAATGTCCAAAACTCCAAAATGTCCCTTTAAGGTATTGATATTGAAGTTGTGCTGACTGTTGTTTCAACCATTTAGTCAAATTGGCTTAAAGTTTGCATAATTTCTATAATAAAAATGGCATAGTGATGTTTGTTAAAATAAATAATAATACAACCGAATCTCCTTTTCTCTTCAGTTGAAAAAAAAAACAATGAATGAGTGTGATGATTTTTTTGGGTGTTTCCATATACTTAATAAAATAAAATATAAATTCACCCTTATGTAACAAATAACCTGTCAATCATCATGTCATCTTAGCACTGTTTTCCTTACAACCTCTTCTTTATAGCTTAGATATTTTTTATTACTTATTTTCTATAATATTATTATTATTAAAAAAAATTTCTATTTTATTTTATTTCTATTTATTATTTTACTTATGTACATTTATATAATTATGCCTTATTTGACACACTTTATTTATTATTACTATTTATATTTTTTTGCTCTTTATTATGCTATATTGTGATGTGTGAGCCAAATAATTTCCCTTGTGCATCAATAAAGTTTGCCTTAAGTCTAAATTCCAGTAAATCCGCCAAAACAAAATAAAACAACACATTTTCATAACCCTATTTCTTGGTGCTTTCCGTTGGCTTTAACACCTTTGGCTGCACTAATAGCCACTTGCTTTTAAGTTGTGGATTTCGCCTTTGGGCTTTTGCACGTTTAAAGAACGGAGCAGCGGGGCCACTCGAAGTTACAATCACAACACGTGTTTCATCCCAACTGCAAACGGGATTTTTAAAAGAGCCATACTCTCCACACAGGAAGCTGGAAACTGTTCAAACGCTCATTTAAAAGTGATCAAAAAAGAAGCAGTAATGGCTTAATTCTGGGGTTGTATATTTACTGCCGTTTTGAACCTGTCTTTATTGCTGGTTTGTTTGGGCAGGAGTATTATGGTAACAATAGGTGCACAAAACCATATAAAAATCAGTATAACATAGAATTTATTATATGCAGTTTTGTAAATATACTCAAAACAATAAAAACTCAGATTAACACATGGTTTACGCTGAGCCAAATCAGAAACATATTTGCTCATAAGAATACATATTTATACTAGATTTCTTTAGTCGTTCTTTGCCTAATATGGTCACCAATAAAGATTCTAGTAAACCTAAATGTGTGTCAAGTGCTTTTCTCCATGGAGATGTCTGGAATGTTTCACAGTATGGCATTAAACCTTTCTATCTTGATGAGACAAAACCAGACCAAGTTACAGGACAGATCTGTGGAATGCCGACCCCGCTTACAGTCAGAATGCCTGTTTTTCTACGTATTTATAGCTATAAAACCAACTGTAATTGAATAAATGCAAGGTTGAGCTGTAGGGCTGGGCGGTATCCACATTTTTATACCGTTAAATCGTCTTATTTTGTAGCTGCACCTAAACCATTGAAAAACAGAATATCAAACATTATATTTGAAGATGAGGCACAAGTTCTGATCAAACCAACTTCACCAGTGCGTATCTCCCTCCATTTAATGAAGAAAAGTGCAGAAGAGGCAGATTCTGGAGTAAAAAGTAAACGGCGACAGTCCACGGCGTGTGATATTTCCCACTGCAGCATGTTGTATCTGACAGGCTCTCGGCACTCGGAGAAGTTACCGTCTCCTCCGTGAAAGTCTGACTTCGCCCTCGAGCGGGAACTTTCTCCTCTTCAGCGCCTCGTCCCCTCTCGACTCTCAGCTTCAATAAAATGTCTCCATCGCAAACTTTTGGGCTCAACGTCACACACGAAGCGTCAGTCAGGTGTTTTTTCTTCTTCCTCGCTGCGTGTGGATGGAAATCTCCGAGCGTAACGACGTTTGAAGAGGAGAGAGAACGGAGGGGGGAAAGTCGGCGCTGTGTCCCGTGTCTGAAGCGACTGTGGTGGGATCTCTGGCCTGACGCAGGGTCGTAGCTCCTCAACATTTGCGTCTCTCCCCTGAAGCCAAAATGCTCCTAATATTATATTAGGTCCTTATGCGCTGCAGATTTTTTAATGACGGTAATGAACCTGATCCTGTTGCTACTTTTTGATCCCTTGATATACCATATTACCGCCCAACCCTATCGAGCTGTTTAATGTCATATTGTGGAACATTCCAGGCAGAGCAATGACATCTGTATCCATAGAAACAAGCAGATGACGGACCCTCCAACAGAAAAGTCACACAATGCTGCTTTAAAGTAAGAAGTAAGAAAATTTCAAGGAAAACAGAAGTACAAAGCAGTAGCAAAATAGGCAGTACCAACCAAAATAGTAGTAGTAGCAGTTAGTATAGCAGTACAATTTGCTGTTCAATGAAAATGTTTTTTTTTGTTTTTATTGCAGATTCCTATTGACATTTTGTGGTATTTATTTACAACTTACAGTATTTACAGTTTTGACTTAGCTCTTGTTGTTATTCTGTATTAATTCCATCATTATTTTATCAAATTTTGCACTGGGAAACTCAACCTAAACCACTCAAAACCATAATTCCACCAAGTACTTCTGTCAATTCTGCCTGACCACTGTATCTGCATCAGGGGATCTCCGGGGCTGCAGCTCTAAATCGTCTCAAATACCTCAGTCGTAAGGAGGGACTTGTACACGCTCGAAGCTGGACAGCATTGACATATTGCAATAACAAAGCAGCCCATATGTTTAACCATAGTCGATAATGTACGTCTCTGTAGTCTGCATTCTTTCCGTGGGTCTAAAGGGAGCTGTAAACGCAGGTATGCAGCACAGGTGAGTGGATTTATGTGAAAATAAAAGAACGTGAACATCGGAAATAGTCTGTGGTGGCTAGAAAACTTTCAAATGAACATGTTAATAAGTGTTAGAAGAATGGGAACAGCAAGAACGGTGAAAAATGATACTTCTACGTAAAGAAATATCGTGCATCTTAAAGTGTATCAAGTCCAGTTAAGTGGTCGTGCAAGTTTATCCAAGTACGTTATGCCAAAAACAGTATGCTTAAGTTGAATTGGATGCATGAAGACATCAATATTGAGAGTTGTACTGAAATTGGCCAAAATATTTCAGAGTTAAATAATCACAGGTGTGTGTCAGATGTTTCTTGGCCAAGGAAACAAAATTGGGGATTCAAACGGTGAACTTCTGAGACACAGAGCAAATGTCTCGACCAGCACCTGCTCATTTCCATGGAGATGCTATTCCCTAACCTGAAATGTTATGGCTTTAAAGTGATAGTTTGGGTTTTTTGGACATGAATCTCTATCTATATCTGTGTTCCCTGGTTTCGGTGCTGACGAAAGTGTCCAGTAAGTTGGCTGGGGTCATGAAAATATGAAGAATTTTTTTTTCTCCTCAAAATAATATGTGTTCAAAATAGTGATATGTTTACAATACGACACCATGCTGACGGGGATGCCATACAGATTCATGTCAAAAAACACGAACTGTCCCTTTAAACTAATCAATCCACTAGTTACAGGTCAGATCTCTGGGGTGGTTACTCGACTCGCACGAAGAATGCTTTAAAGAATGTTTTCAGAGCAATAAAAACAAATAAATACATGCTAGAAAGGTGTTCAATGCCACACAATGAAACATTCCAGACAATAACATCTCCGTGGAGAGAAAAACGTTGAAAAACTTTTCTCATTCTCAGTATATGAACAGGCCTCATGTGAAAGCTCAGAACCAGAATTCCCTCACTGAGCTGCACTGACTCCCGACTGTCTGCAGGTGCTGGAGTTTAGGTAGTGACCATTCAGATCAGTGAAAGGTATTTTAGGTTTACACCAGCTGGATTTAAGCATTAAAACTGGCAATACAAATGATTCTGCTTTGTTACTATTGGATAATAGTGTCGAGAACCAAAACACCAAAATATAAAATAAACAGTTTGGCGATCGTGCCCATTGTTTTTGTAAATAAGAATAAATCAGTGTTGTAAATGTTATCTATGATTTGAATACGGCTCTGTATCATGTTTATATAATGTAAAATGAAAATCTTAAAGTAAAGTATACAGTATTTTTTGAACTATAAGGTGCAGCAGATTATAAGGCACAATATCAGTGAACGGGTCTATTTTCATACATGAGGCGCATTAAGTGAGACTGATACCTTAGCCCAGGCATCCTTGATCCATTGGCAGATCGTGGTGTCTTGGTGAATGTGTTTTCGCCTTCTGTCATCCGATGCTCTCACGCAGCTCGCAATTAAACTTTGAACGACCTGTTGAAACCAAGATCTAGGGGTTGGAGTTCTTTGGTTAATCCACCCGGAATGATGCCAAACACTGAATTAGTTTGCTTCACTTGGGCGTGTGAGTCAGCATGTCCATTTTGGGCTCCTTAAACACACCATAATATGATGTTGAAGCACAGTACGTGTTACTCCTGACTACTGTTGCGTCGTAGCTTAACAAAGTCGTACTGAAACATTTTGACAGATTTTTAAGCGCCGTAGACTACATAAAATCAAGTTGAGGTCAGTAAACACAACCAGAATTAATACATAATCCTGCTGAAAAGAGTTAACGCTGCTGATCGTAAGATTAAATGCTTTGGTTGTATGTTTGCTTTGGAAAAACAATCTGAAAATGGAAATTAAATGTATTGTGTGCTTTCAAATACTTTAATGTAAAAGGGGGTGGGCTTCTATAAGCTTCTTGCTTCTGCCTGCTCCTTTTGGGCATCTAATTTGCTCTTTATTTCCTGTGGATGCCTCTGTTGTTGTTATTGATATTGTTCTTTGTGATCTGCTGACCACTATGATACTTAGATGCTCAAATAAAAAAGAGAAAACAAGGCGCGCTGTCGATTTTTGAGAAACTTAAGGGATTTTAACTGCACCTTAGAGTCCGAGAAATACGGTAATAGATCTATCATCTTAACGTATTTTTTCCAAATGGTCAAAAACACAATCATTTATCATCTCACGTGCATGGAAAGCAAGACATCCACCCATTCCCATAGAGTTTGGGATCCCACACAGAGCTATAGAAGCGCAGACAGAGGAGACACAGGAGTCCCCCTCATTAGACGCCTTATCCCGTCTGTAGCTGCAGCCCATTCACTCCAGTGTGCCCCGAACACTGTGACCAGCCGAGCAAAAAAACAACATCAGACCCCCTCCTGATCTCCTCTGCCTCCCTTCACTCCAATTCAAAAGAGTGAATGCATACACAGCTTAGGTTGCTCGACGTGGTATTTGGGTACCTCTTTGCTGGGTCCTGTCTCTGGGGTTTTTCTCCTCCATATTAAAGAGTTCGGTCAAAGAAAAGCGCTTAAGTCTTCCTGAGATCTGCCACTCTAAGCAGGGCACCCCCATGACTGAGCTAAAGGGTGCAGCGTGTAGGGAGAGAAATATGCAAAAACGCAAAAAAAGAAAAGTGACTGGACTTGTTTTGATTCATTTAAAGTAGGGATGGATGGGTATGTTTTTTTGAGCCGATACTGACATTCAATATTCTACATTTTCTACATTGGACTCACACCAATGTCTGGGGAAACTCGCCGATAACTCTAATAACAGATATACCGTCCCTAATTTGAAGGAAAAAATATAAACCAAGTAACCAGTACAATAATACAGATTTAAATTTAAGTGTTTGAATTGGCAGGAGATGTCAATAAATGGAAAAGTAACTAATTATCTGGCAACACACTTTTTTTTTTTTACTGATTTTGTGAACAGGTTATTGTGATATAATCTCATTGCTATTAAGTATTATTTAAGAAGTAGTATTAAAATATAAAATAAGGATCTCATTTGTAATTAAAAAAAGACTCAAAGACTTAAGATGCAAAACATAAGATTTAAAAATGTGTTCAATAACTAATAACAGAAGTAGGGCTGTCGCAATAACTGCAAAAATTAATCACCGTACTGTGAACTAATTCATGTTTACGTGGCTCGAAGCAAATGGGTTCAAATATAGGGACCATAGACAGGATAAAGAATATAAACAGTCTATGATTGGGGCCCAAACCGAACCTGCGCACATTAAAATTCACGTGTTGCGCTTCACTGCAGCTCGCGAAGTATCTGCTTGCAAACACGCGGTTTTGTTTGCGTAACGAGTCACCCTTCGTTTTGCTATTTACACTCAAGTGCACTGTTTGGGACCTGTTTGAAATGCCCCACGCACTTACAGGATTTACCGCAGAAGCTTTCAGTGGAGTTTGGGACTAAAGCTTCTGGATCACGAAGCGAGGAGCACCTGACGTAGCACCTGACGCAGCACCTGACGCAGCGTGTATGAGCTCTGGATGTGTCTGTCCAGGTGAGGAGCTTTGTCTTTGCGTGTGATTCGTGACATGTCTTGTTTACGCTTCAGCATTGTTTGTGTGGTTTCAGAACGATGAAACTATGGTATTCACGTGTTTACTCACCAGGCGCCTTTTTCTTGTCTCTCACTATTTTCATTTGGCAACACCCGCAAATACTAGATACACTAATTATTCTTGTTATTTATTCTGTTATTTATTCTGAATCCATGTGAACTGTTAGGACATATACTTGTGTGTTATTGTGTACCTGCTGTGTGTGTTTTTACTCAGGTGGCTGCTATGAATTGCCCTTCAAGGGACCAATAAAGTTTTTTCTATTCTATTCTATTCTAATACAAAAGTCCTGCGCTCTTGTTTGTTAATCAGAGCTACAGAACAGGCTTTAGGCGAGGCTGTGATGGGACCCGACTCACCTGCCCCCCCTTTACCTCCTCTCATTGAGTTATCACCACATACTGCGCTGTTGAGCCGCTGAACCGCACCACAGGAGAAATTCCCTAACCGCGACAGCCCTATACAGAAGTTGCATTACTACTGCTATGCGTGGAATGTTCCGTAGTATTTCATTATCTCTATCCATCTTCATCTATCTCTATGGAAACAAACAGGTGACACCCCCAGGCCAGATCCGTGACCAAACTCTCACAGTAAGAACACATTTTTATGGCATATAGACACTTGTAACTGAATAAATGGCAGATAGATAATGTTAATGCCATACTGTGGAACATTCTAGGGAAATAACATCGCTCCCAACAGAAAAGTTACATAGTGCAACTTTAAAGGCTATAACTTATTGTATATTATAGCAGATATCCACCACACAGCTTAATTTAACATTTGTAACAGAAGCAAAAAAAAAACAAACTCTTGACAGTGAACAATACCACAAAGTAATTGAGACAAGCTGCAGCAGAAAATTCCTGTTTACGAAACCATGTCCCGAAGAATAAGCCTCTTGTATTTAGTGTTTACTGGCCCAAAGTATTTTTTTATTTGGTGTGAGGAGAGTGTGAGAGATTCTCAGAGCGCAGCAGTGAGTGCGTAAACAGCCATTGTGACGCAGTGTTGAGGATACATGACTGTTTAACACGTTTGTATGAGAGGAAGTGGCTGGAGACGTCTTCCTGCTGCAGGAAACACTGTTATTACATATACTGTAAAGGCTAACACAAGGAAAGAGTATGGACCCGGGCCAAGGGGGAAGCTGAGTGAAACTGACTTGTCTTAGAGTCATCGTCTGCTACAGTGGAAACTACAGATTTATGAACATGACGAACGTGAGGAGTTTTTGTTTTTCCTGGATTGTGCTGCAGTATGTCATTAAACAAGCAGGTGATACCACAAGCCAAGAGGAGATGATCCTGCCCACAGTTACGCACACTTTTTGTAGCAATAAAACATCATTTAATGTAGGGCTGGGCAAGATATTGATATTTATAATATATCTAAGTTTTGTGCAAGCTCTACATTTGGCCATATCGTAAATATCGATATAATATAATCTTGTGAAAACTCTCCAAGCGCCTCCTCTCACTCAGAGCAAAGAGCTGCAGCCTGAGTGTCCTGAGTGTGCTCGTGTCTCAGGCTGCTCCGTCTGCATGTCCTGAGTGTGCTCGTGTCTCAGGCTGCTCTCATCTGCATGTCCTGAGTGTGCCAGTGTCTCAGGCTGCTCTCATCTGAATGTCCTGAGTGTGCTCCCATCTCAGGCTGCTCCGTCTGCATGTCCTGAGTGTGCTCCCGTCTCAGGCTGCTCCGTCTGCATGTCCTGAGTGTGCTTGTGTCACAAACTGCTCTCATCTGCATGTCCTGTTCAGAGTCTGGTCTTCAGCGCTCTACTGTCCACTGGGACTCACAGGAACATCTGTCCAGGATTTATCTGAGGTTTTCAGGAAAAGATGCTCACACACGACAGCACGAGTCATGGCGCTCCATTAGCTTCCTTCAAACATTTTTTTCTCCGTGACCACTGCAGACAGTTTAATGTTTATGTTAAGGAGCTAAATTATTAGCATCAGGGGCTGCTAACACATGTCTGTTTTAGTGCCACTTTTTCATTTTCCACCTGCTTTAAATTAAACCCTATTTCAGAAATGTAAAAGCAGCACATAAGGTATATATAACAATTAGGGAAAACACCTTTTGGCCACAGACGGCATCAGCAGGACATGTCTTTAGTCGATCAAGTATTTCTTTAGTCAACTACAGCTCTCACACATAAGATAAAAAAAAAAACACACCTTTTGGATGGTGGACAAGCCAATAAATAACTGAGGCCAGTAAAAAGTAAACAAGGCCTATTTTATTATATTCATAAAACTTTCTAGAATTAAAAGAACGAAAATGCAAGTACATCCATCCATCCATCCATCTTCTCCCGCTTAATCCAGCTGGGTCGCGGGGGCAGCTTGCTGCCCAATACTCATAGCACCTGAACCCCCCATGAACCCCTCTGCAGGTGGTGAGCCCACAGGAGGAAAATGCAAGTACAGTTCACCGTTAAGCCTATAAAACTATCCAAATCTAAACTCCCTCCCAGAGACAGGCCTTATTCTTGTTATGTGTTAACTTTGACCTCTCGGCTCCATAATCCCACAGTTTCTCCACAATTTCAGACTTCCCCAGGCTGCCCCTCCCTTAAACTGCCCCCTCTCTCACATCCACAGGACACACACCAGCACAGGACCACAAAAACACAGCTATATGCTCCAAACCACAAGATTTCAGTTTTGACCTCAACTCACTTCACTGGCACCAGAAAAGTGAATGAGAAATACATGAATTGCCTTTTTCATCCAGAGCTTCTACTGGAATCCTATATGAAATTGACTGCTATACAAATAAATATCAGCTTTAATAACATAAAGATGTTTTATGCAGGGTAAATAAAACAGCTTACTTCATTCCATTTGTGATTAAATTCCTAATTCTGGGTATTTTATTGACAGAAGTAATCAATAAGAGAAGTATTTCTTAATTAAATGACACAAAGAGGTGTTTTATCTTGTAAACCCTCACCAAAAGTCAAATTATTGGGTTCTCTGCAGTGCTGGGAAGGAACTGAATGTGTCACAGTTGTTTTTTGTGGCTATCTGGCTCACAGACTGAGCAGTGTTTTGAAACTTTGTTTTTTCAGTTTTTTAGCATCCTATCACAAGATTTTAATCAACTAAGAAGTACAGCATGTGCAGTTCTCAAATAAAGGACAGTGTGAAATGAAATTTGTTTTTCTCATATCCGTGAAAACTGCAGGAGGCAGAGGAGATACTACAGGCACATGTGACAGAAAATGCATTAGAAGACCTTCTAGAGGAAATACTTTGAGGGAGTTTCCCCTGGAGGCTGCTGTGATGCTTGGGCTGCAGGACACTTTTCCTTGTGTTAAAGGGGAACTCCGGCACGTTTGAAGCTAAAGTCCGTTGCTAGAGGAGGTCAAATTCTGTCAGAAACCAAAAAATGGCACAGATCAGTGTTTCCTCGGCGGCAGTGAGTCTGTTGAGGTAACAAACTAGTGTAGTGAATTGGGCAAGTTTTTAACTTCCACCTAAAATGCCAATTTGCACAGAAGAGGCTTAATACCACTTTCTAACGCATCTTACAACAGCCACGAGTCTAACAAACAAAATGCTCTGCCTGGTTCACTCATTAGTATCTGGAAACGTTATAAAAGAAAAGCAGGCTTAGCCTTACTATTGTCGATTTTCCACTGTGCGTACGAAAGCCCAAAAGACTCGACTGCAGGAGCCGCCAAAAGCAACAAGTGCGGATCGAATACTGATGGTGAAGAACAATGGAAACTGAAAGTTATTGAAAGAAAATGGTTCAGGAATGTATTTTTTAGCATTTTTCAAAAAATATAATTCACTCGTAAATAAATGGGATTAGAAACGACATCGGTGATCGAGTCTTTTGGGCTTTCACATGCACAGTGGGAAATCAACAGAGGGAAGTGTAAGGCTGCTTATAAAGTTGTTTTCTAACGTTTCCAGACACTCATGAGTGAACCAGGCAGAGCGTTTTGTTTGTTAGACTCGTGGCTGTTGTAAGATGGGTTAAAGTGGTGTTAAGCTTCTTCAGTCTGAAGCAAATTGGCGTTTTACATTGTAGTTAAGAACTTGCCCCCATCACTACACTAGTTTGTTGCCTTGACAGACTCACTGCCACAGCGAGATCTCCGCCGAGGAAACACTGATCTGTGCCGTTTTTTGGCTTCTGACAGAATTCGACCACCTCTAGCAACGGACTTTAGCTTCAAACGTGCCGGAGTTCAACTTTAAACTGTACTGAGACCTTTGACTGACACAAAGGCGACTGAGAAGTGCAGCGTAAATGTTGCAGCAAAATTCCAACAGTTCACTGTAGTATGTCTCTTTCTCCTGTTTACTTATTATTCCTCAAATCTCCTCTACAGATTGAACCTGTAACCTGGCCTGGTGATGTGGCTCTTTGTCTCCATGAAGATAGTTAAATTAAATACCATATTGTTGAACACTCCAGGAAAAAACAATAATATCTACATGAAGTCAAGAAAGTGGCAAGACCCTCAACCAGAAAAGTTAAATGGACCTTTAAATATTATCAAATAGGTCTAGATTTTTTATACAAATTATGAATGCTACTTTGAGCAATATATTTCAGCAACAGCGTTCAAAAATAAACCAAACCTCCATATTCAAGCTCTGAAATTTCCCTGTATCAGTCAGACAGAGTCCAGACCCCCCAGTTTTCCCAGTTTGCGTATCATTGGTGTAAATGTAGTAGATAAGAAATCACAGTAACAGCGATAGCCTCTCGTCAAACACACCACCAGCGACACCCGGCACTCCTCCACACATGTTCTCGCAGGTAAAAAGGAAAAGATCTACTTAATATTGGCTCTGTATTATTTTAGAGGAGCAAAAGGGAGGAAACGGGAGGAAAAACACTTCATTTTTGGTTTATGCGCTTGGTTTAAGTTGCTCCATTGCTCTAGTACAATAAGTTAGAAAGAAAAATAACTGCTAAACTTGTATAATGCCAAGAGTCCTACAAACCACTACAAAAATTTGCTTTATAGACATTTTAGATGTTGTTTTCTATCCAGGAATGAGATCAAAACCAGCAGTTACAGTCTCTACGTCAATGTTCAATCATAAATTTCTATTACTGGAAGCTTGTTCTGTGCCACAATTGCAATGTTTCCCTAAACTTGTCTGAATATTGTTAAGGCCAGCAGCAAAGCAAACACAGTCTCTTTATACACGGAAACATAAATTCCACTCTGGGCCCACTTCTGGACAATATACAGCTTATAATGAGTGGAAATTGACCTATAAATGTCCAGTTCAGATAAAAATATGCTTACTATTTCAGTTCTACGCAGACAAAAGACTCCAAATTAGACCAGCTTGAACAATATTGTGGGGAAGACGTAAATGCCTCCGTAATTGCCGTAATAAATATAAAAAGTCAATTGAGCGAGGTGGGAAAGTGGTGAAAATGGCGTGTCTTTTGAAGGCTTTAAGTGCGTGACATTAAACTTCAGCGGTCGTATCCGATTGTGTGGCTGGATTTAAGGAGCTGAGTGTCAATAATGGGTCTCCAGGAAACACACAAGTATTGAGGTGTGAAGTGCAAGTTCAACGCAGTAAAACACAGGAAGCTGTTTTCTAGTGTTTGAACGTAAAAAAAACTACTGCCTAGATGTGGGTGTTTTTTAAAATGTCCCTAAACAACCTGCAAAACTCTTGTATATAGCTGAGATTTATTATTTTATCTATATTTCTATGTTTTATTTTGACTTGTACATATACATTTATATAGTTATGCCTCATTTGATGCCAGTTTCTTGCTATTTTTGTTACTTATTTAGAATTTTTATTCTTTTCTCTTTATGAAACACAAACAAGTGAGGTTTTAGGTAAAATAAAATTAAGACTAGATGTGATCAAATGAAGATAACTGATCAAATGTTTAATACTAGCCGTTACAAAAAGTATCAAAAAGTAGCAACAATATCACTTTTGTTACCGTCATTTAAAAAATCTGCAGTGCATAAATGACCTAATATAATATATATAATGTGTGGTTGTATATTCAATTTAATGCTCTGTCCTGGTTCAGGCCAGTCCAGTCCTGGTTTAGTCCTGGTACAGTCCTGGTTTAGTCCTGTTTTAGTCCTGGTTTACTCCTGGTTTCCTCCTGGTTTAGTCCTGGTTTAGTCCTGGTTTAGTCCTGGTTTAGTCCTGGTTCTCGGCTCGGTGCTTGTGGCTTGTATATATTTATTCTCCGCTAATGTCACATTGTAGATTTTCTTGTTCTGGTGTTTGTGGCTCTAAACCAGTGAGAATTCCCTCCACACTCTGAATGTTCGAACGGTTTCTCCTCAGCACGTTAAAGTCCTCCCTGCATCTGTGACGCTCGGACTAACAGGATCTACTCACTGCTCCAGTTTGGGACTATTGGGCTGTCGGACCAACGGGCTGAGCCCAAACAGAGCAGGAGGTGGAGGGGGCGAAGCTTAGAGCAGGAGGTGGAGGAGGCGGAGCTTTACAGCATCTTATGGCTCCATTGGGACAAGACGCAGCTGCAGAGACGCTTCTAAATTGAAATTTACTTTTGAAATCCTCACGTTTCCCATGTTCGGCTGTAAATACAGTAAATCCAGGTCTGTTCTGCTGTTAGTTTCACTGTGGACCTGATACAAGAGGCTAAACGTGTCCAGTCCAGTTTGATTGGTTTTTCCTTTGAGAAACACAGAGCCAGAGCCGCACACACGTCCTGCTGGAGCTGCTGAATGGTTTAGGCGCAGCTACAAAATGTTTTTTAATTAGTCAAGGTAATACTGTATACCCCGGTAAAATGCTGAGAAGGTTTAACGGTATCAAACTTTGGATACGACCCAACTCTCTCAAGGACACACACAAAAAACACTGCTAATTTTGAAGTGCAAATTCTTAAAAATACTAAAATACGGCTACTCCTGAGCCACAGCTGCCCCACTTGAAGACAATATAATATAAAAAAACTCAACTCAATCCAAGTCCAAACCCAGTAAAACTCAAGCCACATAACTGCTATATATACATATCTATAAAAAAGTACCATTCATTTACATAATAACCTATAGTGGAACAATAGGCTTTATGCTTTGGGGAATTGAGTCCGTTCTTAGAGTCACTCACTCAGCCTCTCAGTGCAACACAGTATATACACACATCCTTCAGACTCATTTAACTGCATGGGCGGGAAGAAGGAACAATGGCCTCTGAAATAAAGACCTCCACGTCTACTACATTGTCCAGCAGCTCTGAGTCAAATAAACCTCTCCCCAGAGTATACAGCAAGGCCATTTCCTACTATGTTAACATGTACACTGCTCTGTGGTGTGTGCACGTGTACATTACAGAGACAAAACAGCAATAAACTCGATCATAACATTTAGCTGAAACATGTTTAGCTTTCGAAATCTAAAGGTTGTGTGATCGTATCTGAACAGAGTTTGCTTCGTTCCCCTGTTTTACTGGGGGGGTCTGTTTATAATACTCGAGTTTCTTTCCAGTGAGCAAAGAAGTGCGTTAGGTAAACACTGGCGTCATGCTGTCCGGAGAGGTTGCGTTAACATTAGTAATGAAAAAAGTTTAAAAAGATCAACTGCCTGACCACAACCGGTGAAGATATCTATAGTAGTGCCTTGTATACTTTGGAGTGAATGCAAAATCCTGTAGAGTGTATGGTTTTTAAACATTTCCATTGATGTAGGGTTGAGCGGTGTCCAAATTTTAATATGGTTAAAGCTTCTCAGCATTTTACCGGAGTATATGGTATTAACATGACTAATTAAGAATGATTTTGTAGCTTGTGCTTAAACCATTCAGAAGCTCCAGCAGGACGAATGTGCGGCTCTGACTGCGTTTCTCAATGGGAAAAACCAATCAAACTGGACTGGGCGCATTGAGTCTCTTGTATCAGGTCCACAGTGAAACTAACAGCAGAACAGGCCTGGATTTACCGTATTTACAGCCGACCACAGGAAACGTGAAGGTTTTCAAAAGTAAATTTCCATTTAGAAGCGTCTCTGCAGCAGCGTCTTGTACCAATAAAGCCATAAGATGCTGTAAAGCTCCGCCCCCTCCACCTCCTGCTCTAAGCTCCGCCCCCTCCACCTCTAAGCTCCGCCCCCTCCTGCTCTAAGCTGCGCCCCCTCCACCTCCTGCTCTAAGCTCCGCCCCCTCCACCTCCTGCTCTAAGCTCCGCCCCCTCCACCTCCTGCTCTAAGCTCCGCCCCCTCCACCTCCTGCTCTGTTTGGGCTCAGCCCGTTGGTCCGACAGCCCAATCGTCCCAAACTGGAGCAGTGAGTAGATCCTGTTAGTCCGAGCGTCACAGATGCAGGGAGGACTTTAACGTGCTGAGGAGAAACCGTTCGGACATTCAGAGTGTGGAGGGAATTCTCACTGGTTTAGAGCCACAAACACCAGAACAAGAAAATCTACAACGTGACATTAGCGGAGAATAAATATATACACGCTACAAGCACCGAGCCGAGAACAAGGACTAACCCAGGACTGAAGCAGGACATAGCATTTATTTGTGCTGAGCAAGCAAATTTATGTATCAATAAATTAAAATATTATATTAGGTCCTTATGCACTACAGATTTTTTTTAATGATGGTAATTAAACTGATACCGTTGCTACTTTTTGATACCTTAAGAAACCTTAATACCGTCTTACCCCCAAACCCTACATTGATATACAGTTATATAACTGCTGGGCAATATTGAACCTAATATTTTTGTTCTGT
Source organism: Odontamblyopus lacepedii (assembly GCA_034769755.1). NCBI lineage: Eukaryota > Metazoa > Chordata > Actinopteri > Gobiiformes > Gobiidae > Odontamblyopus > Odontamblyopus lacepedii. Next base: position 38,603,492 of record CM068346.1, on the reverse strand, counting down.
CAGTCTCAACATAATGCCAAACCTTCACAAATATACAAAAACGAGCCTATATTTTGGTTGAGGTTAAAATATTGCAGCGTGAATAAACTGTAAAATTGAAGACAAAAGTGCAAAATTTCCCTTTATGGTGTTTGAAAAATGTTTTATTGTAGTCACCCCTCTTTGTAGCCTTTTTGGTTAGTTTCTGTAAGAGGCAATATTTAATTTAATATTACAGTTTTGCATATCTCAAAATAACCATTGCAGTTTTTATATAAATCCCATCTCTACATACAACAGTGATGATAGCTGAGGTATAACGACAAAATACCAAATGTAAGACTGAAAAACTATCTGGCCACTATTCAGTGTTCCCTTATAAATTACTGAGATTAACTTCAGATGACACACAACCTGGAAAAGATGTTGCAAAGATGAATGAAGACAATATTCACTCTACTAACCCCAAAGCTTCTCCAAATGTTTCACGTTTTGATTCAGAGTTCCACAGATTTATTATTTTTGGACTAAACGTATGGCTTTTTTGTTTAAGAGTGTGAGATTAAAAAAAAAATAAAAATTAGGCCAGCTGAATGTGGAAGACTCTGGGTAAATCAATCAGCAGCACACCGCAACATTAAAAAACACCACATTGTTTGGCTCTTGTACTACGGTAGCCTTTGAGGGACAATAGCTGGACTTCAGCCTGGAGTAAGTCAACACTTCCAAGTAGCTAATAAACCTTTTAAACGGGTCATATTACGCCATTTCCTGATCTCTTATAACACTTTTCCTCATCAAAAACATACTCAAGTTGTGTTTTTTGTTTCATTCACACATATTTAACACACAAACTCTGCATATTTAGGCAGAAAACACCCAACTGTGTTCTTAAATTCCACCTTCACGAGAATCATTTGGATGATTTCAGCTCTGGAATTGCCAATCTCTCATGAATTAAATGTAAAAGGTCGTTGTAAACTTGAAAACTACCACGACATGACATCACAAGGTGGACCATACTGAGCTTAGGGGATGTAGACAAACTAATAAACCAGGATTTCGCAAACATGTGTGAATGAAACAAAACACAACTCTGGGCATACCGTATTTTTCGCTCCGGAGCATAAGTCGCGCCAGCCAAAAAATGCACAATGAAGAAGAACAAAAAATATATAAGACGCACCAGAGTATAAGTCACGCTTTTGGGGGGAAATTTATTTTATAAAATCTGAGACTAAGAACCAACATTTCATCTTGAAAGGCGAGTTATAGAAGTTATAGTGATAAAAACAACGAAATAGAGAACAATCTGTGTATCATTCGTTTGTTTTTCAATATAGAACCAAAATAAGAAAACAAAAAAACAACTCTTTTCTTTATTATTTGTCTCTAAAACCAATATGAAAAAATGGGTAACAATTTGTTTTTTCATTTTTGATTCATATATACGATTCATATATTAGGTCTATGCGCTCAGTGTGAAAAATGTAATATATAAGTCACACCTGAGTATAAGTCGCAGGAACCACCCAAACCCTGAAAAAAAGTGTGACTTTTGGTCCAAAAAAATATGGTACAATGGCGGCTTTTAAAAACACATTAAATCCAGTGCAATCTGTATGTATGAAAAAGAAAACCAAGTCGTTGTGCATAAAAGTAAAGATTTCTGTTTGCTATTGATTTAATAACGACATGACTGAAATGATTGAAATGTTTCAAAGCAGTTATCGGTGTTGATGTGTCTGGAAAAGGGAAAAGACGACTAACCCAAACCACGAAAAAAACTAGGCCTTATAGACTTATAGTCCAAAAAATACAGTATTTATGATGACGACACAACATTATAACACGGGTTAAAGCTTAAAAGAATCTATTTTGTGCAATATAGTACCTTTAAGTCATGTTCCAGTATCTTCTTTTGTCCCGTGAGCGAACTGTCCTGTCCAGATTTAGGGCACGGGTAACGGGGGGTGGGGCGGGGTTGGCGCCAGTAGCAGTTTGCTCAGATCGTCCCGAAGAGGAAGGAAGCATTTGGCTGGGCAGAAATACTTTATTGTTGTCTCAAAGCTGATAAGTGCGTATTAATTAGGGGCTGGACAACCACAACTGTACAATAGAGTCTGATAGAGCTGAGTTTAGGAGGAAGGGGAGGCGGGCGATCGCGTGACAGGGGGTTGGCTGCTGGTGAGTCATTAAATACGGGGTTGTAGTTTATTTGGAAATCATACAAAAATATCAAAGTCGGAAAAGGCTGCATATCTTCTTGTATCTTTTTGGCAGAGAAGGAATTTTACTTTTTGCTATTTTTAATGGTCGTGTTTCCACATTACAAGGGAAGCACTCGTGATACTGGTATCGGATACTGGCGCCTATTGGGGTGGATGTAACCCAAAGCTTATCCCACATCAAGACACGGGGTAAAACACTGTGGACGCGTAACTCAGAACAAATGTAGAAGGTCACTGCGTACTACAGCGCTTACTTTAAAGCTTCTGTTAAAATACGGTTGACAGAAAGTTGCTCACCGCGCTCACCCCGCAACCAGGATCCAAGACCACACACTCAGCAGCAGGGTTGGGCGGTATCCAAATTTTGATATTTTGTTTATTTATTTATTTATTTATTTGATATGGACATAACAATTGCATTGGACGAACCAGATGCATTGTTTCAAGTGTTATAGCACAAGTGCTAATTTTCAACACCTGTCCACAGGAGGCTTTTAGAAAAGGTTCAAAGTAATAAAACATTAACAGTTAATAATGCAGTACATACAATAAAATATTAAATTATGCATTTTCATACCGTTAAACCTTCTCAGCATTTTACCGGGGTATACGGTATTACTGTGACTGAAGAATTATTGTGTAGCTGCACATAAACCATTCAGAAACAGAAGAGCAGCTTTATATTTGAAGATGAGGCACAAGTTCTGATCAAACCAAACTTCACCAGCGCGAATCTCCCTCCATTTAATGATCTGGGACACGCCGAGACAAGAAAAGTGCAGAAGAGGCAGATTCAGAATAAAAAGTAAAAGGCGACAGTCCATGGCGTGTGATATTTCCCACTGCAGCATGTTGTATCTGACAGACCCGCGCTCTCGGCACTCGGAGAAGTTACCGTCTCCTCCGTTAAAGTCTGACTTCACCCTCGAGCGGGAACTTTCTCCTCTTCAGCGCCTCGTCCCCTCTCGACTCTCGGCTTCAATAAAATGTCTCCATCACAAACTTTTCGGCTCAACATCAAACACGAAGCGTCAGTCAGGTTTTTTTCTTCTTCCTCGCTGCGTGTGGATGGAAATCTCCGAGCGTAACGACGTTTGAAGAGGAGACAGAGCGGAGGGGAGAAAGTCGGTGCTGTGCCTCGTGTCTGAAGCGACTGTGGTGGGATCTCTGGCCTGACGCAGGGTCGTAGCTCCTCAACATTTGTGTCTCTCCCCTGAAGCCAAAATACTCCTGATATTATATTAGATCCTCATGCGCTGCAGATTTTTTTAATGACGGTAATGAAACTGATACCGTTGTTACTTTTTGATACCGCCCAGCCCTACTCAGCAGGTGAACACACAGAACTAAAGCGTGTGCACATTAGTTACACAAGGGAAACGATAGAAAACCCACGTATGGCTCCTACAGCGCTGATATTAAACATTTTAGTGGATCTGAAATCAGCTTCCAAGATATTGGTTCAGTCGATATCCCCTTTTGGTCCATAAACTGGTGTTACGACTTGATTTAATGGTCAAGGTTGATCCCAAAACATCTCATAATATTAAAGCTGTATTTTTACAATGCTGTTAAAGGTGCACTGTGTAACTTTTTGGGTTGGGGGTCTGTTGCCTGCTTGTTTTTATGGAGATGTCACTGCTCTGCCTGAAGTGTTCCACAATATGACATTAAACAGCTCCACCTTACATTTATAATCAGTTACAGATGGTTACAGATGGTCAAAAATGCCTTGAAAAACAGGCATCCTGACTGTGAGCGGGGTCGCCTCTCCACAGATCTGACCTTTAAGTTGGCCTGGTTTGATCTCCATGAAAATACAAACATTCCAGACAAAGCAAAAATATCTCCATGGAGAAAAGCATTTGACGGATCCTCCACCAATGATAAATAACAGTTAAGACACATTTGGACCATTTTTTACCTTCTGCTGTTTGTGTTTAAAGGAAACACAAACTATTTTCAGTCTCTGACATCTGATATCAGTATCGACATCGGTATCAGAACAGAAAAAGTCGTATCAGTGGATTTTGATTTTAGATTTTGATCACGTATTTGTTTAACTACAGGGCAATATTTATTCGATTGATGCAGAACTTCATCATTTGGATTCAAACAAACCTTCTTCCCAAATACTGATTAAACACGTAGTAAATAATGATTTAAATAACATCTGTCCAGGCGTTCTCTTCATTTTCATGGCACTGGATTATCTCATTCTTGTGCTAATGTTTCTTATTCGACAGCTTCAGTGTTGCTCCTGGAAACATAAGCCTGATTCATTAAACATGTTTCAACAATAGTGACTTAATAAACTTTAGATAAACACAGAACTTGGCTGTGATCTGTGAGGAGGCTGTGTATATAAATGAGCTAATATCTCTTTGTAATACTTAAGATGAGGAATTGTTTAACAGATAAAAGTTACAGGTGTTTAAAATACAAAGTCAGGGTTTGTATTTTATATGTATATGTATAATTGTTGGGTCAAAATTTAGGCCAAAATTGTGCCTGAGCCTGAATAAAAATATGTTTATTAAAAGTAGAGATTGACGGCTATGGGTTTTCATGGCCATGACGATAACAAACTTTTAGAATCCAGACCAACCGATATTTATGGGCCAATTTTGATTATTTTCCTCAAATTATGTATGTTAAATTTACTACAAACTCACCCACAAGTGTATTTTTTCCACAAATCTTTAAGAGAGCCGTGTAGTCACGTTTAGTGCCTTAGTTATCTCTTCATATTAAAGCGTTAAAATAAACCTTTGTGCGGCCGTTCTAGGCTGCAAATTGACCAAAACAAAATATCGGCCTGTGCTGGAGATATAAAGGTGCACTGCGTAACTTTCTGGTGGAGAAAAGTCTCACAGAGTGGCGTTAAACTTATATTTATTTCCATGGAGACAAGCCCACAATGCCTCCTGGCCAAGTTACAGCTCAGGTCTGTGTAGAATGTAGGAATGCATGATCTTCGTAGTATTTTTGAGCAGTAAAACATCTGTAAATGAATAAATGCAACATAGACGAGTTTAATGCAGTACTGTGACACCTTTCAGGCAAAGCAATAATATCTCTATGGAAACAAATTTGTGACAGAGCCCCTTTCAGAAAAGTTACACAGTGCACTTTTAAGGCTGTAAAGGGTCAGTCCACCTCAGTTCTACCAATGAGTTAAACCCTATTTTGTCAAATTTTGGTGAAAGTTGGTATATTGGTCAATCATAGCCAAATCTCCAGATTGTTTATATGTTGTAGTTTTTATTGGTGTCACTGAGGTCGGGCGTGTCTCTTATTGTCAATTATAAGGCCAAACTATAGGTCAAAAGGTCATTCATTGCAAAAGTAAAAATAACCTTTACCCAAAAAATACCCCTAACCCTCAACATAACTGCCAGATTTGGATTCCTTACGATTTCCTCTTTCCGTGGATACCTTCATTTTTATATTGGACCCAGTAGTTGCTGAGTAAATGCAATTTGAAATTCTGCGTCCACGCCCATTTTTGCAAAAAAAAGTGAAAAAATTTAACTGCTATATCTCAGCAAACGTTTCCGATCATGCCAAAATTTGAGATTTTGGCTTTCTTGGCTATGACTTCTTTGCAATTGGACAATGTCAGGGTTCAAATTGCAATTTTTTTGGTTGAATTGAGGTGGAATGACCCAAATATCATGGCTCGGGTATCAGCCAACCCCTATATCAGTCTCTCTAAATCTCTAAATCAAACCTCTAATTGAAAGTTATTACAATATAGAATTTTCCAGATGGCAAAGGTTATTGTCAGCACAAAATTATGTTTTCACAGTATCTCCATGGGGTGTCATTAAGATACAGTATTATCATTTTTCAAGAAGTGATTGTTGTAAACAGAAAGGACTTTAAGTGTAATAGAAGAAGTCTCTTGTTAAGAATAAATTCTTAACAAGAGACTGGTGTCAATTAAGGCATACTTCTTTCAATGTATATGTAGAAGTAAAAATAAAACACATAAATATAGCTTGACGCACTGCTCTCCTCACCTTACCAGTCCTGCACAGAGTTGGCTAAAGCCTCACACTAACGCTAACCCCACGCAGCCGTCTCCTCCTCTGGGAGCAGCTCCTCTGACGTAACGCCGGCTGGGTGGTCTGCTCTGTGTTAACCTGTCAGTCACTGCATGCTTTCACTATCGCCAAAGTGCTCGGTCAAAAGGTTTTCCAGGAGGGAAGCTTGCAATAGAAATATGTCTCCCCGAGTTTATCTTGACATTTATTTTAAGAGTTACAATATAAAGGGACAGGTTCAGGGTTTTGAAGTTTCCATTGCTTTAACCAACACCTTAAAGGGCCTGTACCTGACTGTATGAGCCGCTCTGGAGGTTAAAATAAGCCTGCTGTGCACTTTCTGCATCTAATTATACAGCGTTTTATTGATTTGATATAGTTGTTGTTAGCATTATTGTGACGACAAACTGTTTATAAAAGGATAAGGTAAGTGAGGAATAACTTTGAGTTGGAAATAGAGAAATACTTAAATCAGTGGCTATGTTTACATCCACCTAACATATAAACAAACTGCCCACGATCCAGAATACAAACTTCAGTACTTTAGGGTTCAGATGGGCGTGACTGGGTGAATTAGGCAATCAGGGAAAGCAAGGTTGGTCTGTATCAAAACAAATATGGCTGCTTATGTGGAAAAAGGAGAAAAAACTATCCCAAGGCACTGAAAAACATTGTGGATTTCTTCCGAATCAATGAGCAAAGCACTAAAGTCTGTTAATTTCAGGTGAGAGAAATGTGATCTTGTTTGTAAATGATCAATGACCAATGAGCTCCTTTGTTTCACAGGCATAACTGAAATAAACAAATCCGATTGGAACTTCATGTCCATCCATTAGGGGTGCAATGGTTCATGTATTTGTACCGAATCGTTTCGGTATGGGACGTTTAGTTCGGTGCAGGGCTGTGCACGAGTGAGTTCACGCAATTTTGTGGACTTAAGTTGACAAGATGCCGCTCTGAATAAAATGGCTGATTTTGTCAACACAGTGTCAAATTTCATTCAAGCTCCGCTGCACATGGCAGACATACTGCCGAGAGATCATCTGGATTTAACAGGCAAGCAAAATAAAGCAGTAAAATACAATATATTTTAAAGTTTATTTTTAGTTAACCTTTATTTAACCAGGAAAATCCCATTGAGATCACTAATCTCTTTTTCAAGGGAGTTCTGCCATGCACACATCACTTTCATAATAGGCTATGTGGGTGAAGTGTCTTGCCTAAGGACACAACAGCAGTTTTTTGTGACTGGCGCCCCCCTGTGGCACCTGGAATTCCCAGTGTCTCCCATCCAAGTACTAACCAGGCCCAGACCTGCTGAGCTTCTGAGCTCTGACGGGATCAGGCTTTGACAAACCGGTCTGGTTTACTCACAGTTACTCTGAATCTATTATGAGCTTTTATGGAAATGTTTTGTCTTTTCCCATGTTGTGATAGACGTAATTCATGATTAGCGCGTCATGTCTCCTGCCAAGTCAATCTTTGTTCTTTAAAAAATATAATCTTATCTATTGATTAACTGACCGACGTCACCAGATGTTTGGATTGGAGTTCTTTTGGACAAGGAAACAAAACATTAAGGAATAATCAGATCTAATTATTGGGATAACTGTTTCTCCAGCAGCTGTCAGTTTTTTATAGTCATGTAAATATATTTTGAATCGTCTGAATGTAATTTTGGCAGTGGTGGAACATAACAAAGTAAAAGTAGTGAAATAGTGTGTGTAGAATCCCTCATTCGGCCATAGTGAAATAGTGTCCTTAAAAAAAGTACAGACACCTAATATTTTAACTTAAGTACAATTTAAAGTGGATTCTTTTTACTTTTACCACATTTAAGAGCAAATTTCTGGACTTTCTACTCCACTACATGTTTTAATTGGACTGAAAAGTAAAGTTTCTTTTGGTTTGGTTTTGGGCTTTTTTAGCGTAAGACCTGCTGAAAAGGTTGGAGGTTTATTTTTAACACGTTCATAGTTTGAGCAAACAAAAATATACAGATGAAAACAGCTTGGAAAAGAACTATCAATTCAGTTGTTTCTGCTGAACAAAAGTCAGCACAAATCTGCATCAAAACCACTAGATTTGAAGCTTTATTAGCACAAAACACATTTACTTTTTACCATACCAACTTCATTTATAAAGCACACAAACACAGAATAGACAAGGACACCATGTATTTACTATGCAAGACAAGTATATTTTTAAAGAGGTACTCAGATTTAGACTTTTCACATGATACTTTTACTTGAGTTTTTTTGTGTTTTTGCTATGGTATCTGTACTTCACTGAATTTTGTTGACATTTGTCCTGCATCTGTTTTATTGGTTTGAACCCAGAGCCCTGCCGGTGTCCCGATGACGACATGATCACATCTTATATTACAGAGACCAGCGTATGTGGAGACGTGTGAGAAGTTTGCCGAAGGATTTTCACACCTGCTGTTTAGATCATCCTCCTGACCTCTCACTCACTGTACGCCTCACGCACACAGGCCCAGATCATGTCCACGCAATCTGCTATATAAGCACCAGGAGAGGCCAAGGCAAGAGACTGGGGCCCACAAAAACCAACCTGGATAAATACTGTTAGATTCAAATACGATGGGAAACACTGGTTATGTGGATGTTTTGATTGAATCCGAGCAATTCTGGTAAGTTTAACGCTGCGTTTCACTCGCCTTCGGAGGGCAGACCTCACATCTCGGAATGACGTAGTTTCCGAGTTCAACAGCGGATGCTCGTTCCAGTTGTCAACTCGGAAAACAATGACCAGTATATTACAGTAAAGACGTAACAAACCTAACTTATTTGGATGGTCTCCTCCTGCTTGTTTCCATTGAAATCGTGTTTGTCCAATTAACCATGTCCTTTCGATAAGAACTGTACTGTACGCAAACTATAATAACAGTTTTAAAAAGTCTAATTAAATAAAAACTATAAACTTCAAACTAATTAATTAATCAAAATTCAAATTCTCAATGCAAGTTGTGTTTTTTCTTTTTTCTCCTGCTTGTCTCCATGCAGATGTAAAATCTTGTTATTGTTCATGTCAATAAGTGGTAATATGCTGTAGTATGTGTACTATTCACACATCGCTCATTTACGTAGACAGATAGAAGGTGCATTACTCAAAATTAGGACTGGGCGATATGAAGCAAAATATCTATCAGGATATATTTTGCTATATCTCGATATCTGTACAGGAAAAATAACCCCCAAAAACTACTGCTAAAATAAATATGCTAAATTCCACAAAGTCTTTTTTTGATCAAAGTGCAAAGAGGCAGTTCAAGTCGGAACAATTTCATATTCAGTTTCTTTTCATTCAAAAATAAAACAACCCGACTCCAGCTCATGTTTGATGAACTCTGTGAACCACATGAGAACAGAACCCTGAGCTCCTTTAGCCTGAAGCTCTGGAGGTTCTTTATTTTAACAGACCCATGTTCCTCCAGGAGCTCTGAGGTATCCCACAATCCACTGCACAGATCTGAGGTATCCCACAATCCACTGCACAGATCTGAGGTATCCCACAATCCACTGCACAGATCTGAGGTATCCCACAATCCACTGCACAGATCTGAGGTATCCCACAATCCACTGCACAGATCTGAGGTATCCCACAATCCACTGCACAGATCAAACTGAACGTTTCCAAACACGATTGTAGTTCAACTCTACAGCAGATTATTCACTCAAATCTTCTGCACAAATAAACTTTACAACATATCTGAACGTTTTCGGGAAATCCATCTTTTAGCAAGCACATTGGTATTTTTTTTATTTTATTTTATTGATATTGTAACAGAAAGTTCAACCAGATGTGTGAACAAGTTTCCAAAAAAAGAAAGACTCAACTTTGATTGCAGAGTGATGCAGCAGTGGTAGGAGAGTAAAGTTAGGTACACATCACAATTTGACCAAAAAATTGACTTGGCAATTATGGTATTAGGCTAACGATTTATGAACTTTACAAGATATAAACCAGAACTACGACAGAGCCACATCAGCCCTTTTGAGATAGTTAATAGATAATAGAAAGATAATGCAGCTTTGGCACATTTGTTTATGTTTTACAGAAATAAAACTTAAAACAGCATGGCTCATTTGCATAAACTATAAAGTCTGAAAAAAACAGCTCTCTCGCCCTGATGCTTCAGCTTCTGTGGGACTAAAGGACACGACTCAGTGGAATATGAGTGTTCTCTCTGTGACAGAGGATGTGCTGCTGATGCTGAGGAGGTAAATGGTGGAAAAGGTCGGTGGTGCTGAAGCTTTGGCACTTTGGGCGTTCACAGGCTGTTGTGGCACCGCCGTGAACGAGACACGAGGGGAGGACGAGGAGACGAGAACAGAGACAACAAACAAGAGAAGCAGCGAAATCAGAAGTAAATATAAGCATTACATCTATATATATGGTATGTAAAAATCCATATTGAGTTTTAAAAATATCTCGATATATTTTAAATATCGAGTATCGAGCCCACTCCTGCTCAAAATCATATATAAAAATCTTCTTGCATTACACCTGTGTTGCATTTTATCCTTTGTCCTTTGTCTTTCTCATTATAGAAACCCAACCAGACAGGAAAGAGCGGAGGAGGAAACAAAACAACTGAAAGCAAACAGACCATCCTACCCACCGCTGACCACAATACAGCCATTCTCCAGCTCTGTTCCTCCACGGCCCAGAGGATGGACCAACCCTGGACAAACACACGTCCAGAGATGTCCCTGAAAAATCTTGGAGCATGGTCCCACAGCCTGGAGATGTTGACGAAATACAGTCTCTAATCTTATAATAATGTGGATTTTGGATGTTTGTTATATATTGCTATATTAAATAACCACAGGCATTTGCGGAGTGTTTGGAGTTGCACTAAATCCCACTTTAAACATGTGTACATACCTAGACGAGTTTAAACCACTAACTGTGTAGACAAGCGGGGTCCAAGAAATATACAGAACGCCCTTACGATACAAGCACAAAGCTAATATAATTCAAATGTGAAATGCATGTGGTATCTTGAGCTGAACTGAAAACATGGCGCCAATTAGTGAAATGTTATGATAATAGTTATTTTACTTATGTGGTATATACAAACTCATATGATTAAGATTACACATGTCTTAGTGTGGTCACGAATGTTTAAACTTGATTCTGAATGAAGTGGAATGTATTTTTCAACACAAAAATATAAGTACCATATTTTTTGGATTCTAAGGCGTATTCAAAATCCTTTAATTTTCTCAAAAATCGACAGTGCGCCGTATAATCCGCCTTATGTATTAATTCTGGTTGTGTTTACTGACCTTAAACCGATTTTATGTGGTACACGGCGCTCAAAAATCTGTCCAAATGTTTTAGTACGACTTTGTTAAGATACGAACCCGCTGGATGGATTGTCGGAGCGTTACGGTGAACGTAGTCAGGAGCCTCACAGAGTAATACGTGCTGTGCTTCAACATCATATTATGGTGTGTGTATGAGGAGCCCAAAATGACCCCTGTTCAGAGACATGCTGACTTAAACGCCCAAGTGAAGCAAACTAATTCGGTTCTTGCCATCATTCCAGGTGGATTAACCAAAGAACTCCAACCGCTAGAGCAGTGGTTCTTAACCTTGTTGGAGGTACTGAACCCCACTAGTTTCATCTGCGCATTCACCGAACCCTTCTTAATTGGAAAAATAAAAAATGTTTTTTTCAAATTCAAAACATAGGTATATATATTTTATTAGTGCACACGTATGAATCCATGTTGCACATATTCATCTGACCACTTTCTTTTTTTGCTCGACATAGTTAGTATGAAGGGAAAATATTAAGAAAGTAATTACACGACAACCATCACGACAGTCACAAGATTATTGCGCGCACAAAATTTCCTGCAGCCAATAACGGCCAAACGTGTCATCATGAATCATACGAGTTGGATGTGAGTCTTGACCCCTGCTGAACCCCTGAGACTGACTCACCGAACCCCTGGGGGTCGATCGAACCCAGGTTAAGGACCACTGCGGTAGATATCGGTGTCAAGAGGTTGTTCAAAGTTAAACTGCAGCTGCGTGAAAGCAATGAACGACAGAAGGTGAACTCACATTCACCAAGACAGGAAAGCAACGCTGAGCAATTTTGGCAGAGCAGGAAAACCTAAAATCCGCCAGACCACATCAGACCACATTATGGATTGGGACGGAGCACGAGTCATTGGATCAGAGAACAAGATAAACGCTCAATCAGGGAGGCCACTGTAATCGGGAAACGAGGCGCGTTCCTCCTTTCACACACCTGGGGCACCCTCCTCCTGAGAACACCGGGCGACGGGAGGTGTGGTCAGTCTGAGCCACCTGCAGGTCCATCAGGCTGAACACGCCTACAGGTCTGTTTGTGATGAGGAAACATTACAAGATCGATCCGAAAATAGCGTCATATACAGCAGGCCCTTTAAATAAAGTGATTCTGACTAAACCCAAATCAAAGTTGCTGAAAGTTTACCAAATCTCCTTTAAGGGTTTTCAACAACAACAAAATGAGTGGAAATGGCCTATTATGCACACCACTTTAACTAGTGTGAAGTGGGTGGCCTTCTGACACGTAATTAATCTTTGTAATTAATGTTATAAAGACTTCCTTAATGAACTAACCACAGCGGGAGCACCCAACCCCTTTCAGCCATTAACTCCATCCGCCTGTCTGGTCTGTGTAAGAATGATGGGGTGGTCCTGTGGGAGATTTGGATGCACGGTTATAAATGAGCTGTCTATTATGTCTTGTACTCGAGCGTCAAGAGTGTTACAATGGAGGATGTGTAGGAGGTGGGGGAGTTTTTATGTTTTTTATGTGAATGAGGAGGCTTTAGACAAACAAGAAATCCAGACGAGAAGACCCAGATCTGTGGTAATCAAACTGTGGCCACTAGGGATGCGACAATATTCGATATAATATTGAATCATTCGATACTGGTCTCACGATTCGATACACGTGTCGATATGTGCTCTGGGAAACAGTCATCGCACCGTCCTTTTCAGATGCAGCAAGGAAACAGCTCCACAGGGATTTACAGCTGAAATATTCTAACAGAGGAGGGTTTTATCTTTCACTCACTTTTTATTTTACGTTGAAAGACTTATTTTCACTGAATAAAAATTCTGAGCTGTAAATAATTGAACCGAATGAACTAAAACACTTTGCATATAAACTATAACTGTGCAGTAGTTGTACTGTAATGTATTGTATGTATTGGTTCATTAACATCATCGTAGTGTTATTATATTATACTCAATTCATTTCCAACAGAATGTAATTTTAAATAATATAATAATCATATTCGTCATTTCTTCCAAGCGTCGCTCCTGTTAGTTCTAGTTTCTTAGTCGGGATGGAATATCGGTTTTCAATATAGAAGCATTTCCACAGATATCGTATTGGTCTGAAAATGCGGTCGATATTTGACGCAGATATTATTGTTGGAATTGCTCCAGTCTATGCACGTGTCAGTCCCAGTTTGTCCTCAGTGCATCAAAAGTTTGTCTTTCTGAGCAGACTAAATGACTGAAATTATGAATTTATATCCCAGATGAATACATTTTTATTGTTATTTTCATTGTGAATTAAATTATATAATACTGGTATCAAAAATATCGGGTATCAGCCAGAGCAGCAAGACAAATAACACATATCAGTATCAGATCAGAATAAAATCCAGTTCAAACCATCCCTAGTGCTCTTGTTTTTAAGTCTTGGTTTGTGTATTTTACTTCCATGAAATTTGAAAATCAAATCATTTTTTTGGCGACGAAACATGTTTGTTGAATGGTTTTGTATTTTTTGGACTCCGCCAAAAAGGATGTTATTGTAGGACTCCTTCAACCACGTCTGAGAGTTTTCGCGGTTTCATGGAATCTGCTGTTTTGTTTTGTTACCGTAACCCGGGACTGCACTCAAAAATGCGCGGCAGGGATGATGAAATTATATGAAACAATAAAAATATCAGCTGAAATAACTAGGAGGGGACAGCCAAGGGGGAGGACTCGTCTGATTCTTAAGACTCCTGGGTGGCTTGAAGAATGAGACGCCTTGAGGTGGAAAAATGAGACAGGCAAAGAGTGGTTCCCCTGTAGTGCCGTCACTTCGCAAAGCACTTAGCTCCCCGTTAGTCCCAGAGGAGCGGCAAAAGATGTGAGTGATTCAGGTCGACTCGCTGCAATAACAACGGGGATGGGTGACGAGAAGCATCTGTGCGTCTGCGGTGGAGTGTATGGATTGTGTGGGACAACTTGTAAAAAGAAATATTTTGATGAATGTAAAAGCTACATCACAGTGGTAATAGGGGTTGTCAAAAGCATCGAAAAGCCAATACTAATCGCTACTAAGACTAATATCGAAGCTAGATACTCATTTGAGCAAGTATCGATTCTGATAAATTTGGGGTTTCCTGAACAGTTTTAGGAAGATTCGCAATTTGTCAGATCTCAAAAGTGAAGCAGGTTCGTACTTGGACGTTAGGGTGACCAGTTTTTCAAGATTCAAAAATGGGACACACCCGGGTTGGGGTGGTTGATATAAATAAAACTATGAAAAGAGCATGTAAGATTTGCATTCTCATGTCAGTCATTATCTCAGGGACTTCTGACGCTGATTTTTATTTATTTTTTTGCTTTATTGTCATTTGCAAACACGGTTTTCTGTATTTTGGCTAAACAAATGACAATTTATGCTCCTCTTGACTGTTGGCGAGGATCAGATTAGCCAAAAATTGTGACAATCCTGTTTTAGACCTGATGTAGTCCTGGTTTAGTCTTAGCTTTGTCCTGGTTTATATAAGATTGGTCAAAAATAGGGTCACCTGGGACATTTCTTGTCTAAAACTGGGACAAATCAGTGGTTTTGTATAAATCTGCTGGGACAGGGGACACAGGGCTCAGAACTGGGACTGTCCCAGGTAAAAAGGGTCGTCTGGTCACCCTATTCCAGGTTTTAGGCAAGACGCTTCACCCACAAAGTGATGTGTGCGAGAGTGATGGTGCTTGTAGCCTCACTTCCGTCAGTCTGTCCAAGAGCAGCTGGGGCCACATTAGTTGCTTACGCCAGACCGAATGAATGAATAATGCACAAAATTGTAAAGTCATTTTGAGCGATAATCAATGTGCGCACATGAGCTGAGACTGAATTGTGGGAGTTTTGGAATAATTTGGAACATCTTAAAATCACATAAAATCATACATTTTGTTTGACTGTTCCCAAGGAGCATATTAAACCAAACACTAGTTTATAAGCACATCAGAGAGAGCAGAACCACACCTCAGACTCTCTTCTTCCTGTGGCCGAATATCGGGGAAAAACCTGACTTTGAACCACCTCTATTACAGAATCACTGACTGCTACATGAAAAACAGTACAATATTATGATGTACACTGTCTGGCCAAAAAAATCACCACCTGGATTTAACTAAGCAAACAGGTCCGATGTTGCCGCAGTCGGTCAGGTCCAGGTTCAGCAGCAGTGTGTGCTCAAAGAATGAGGTCAGCAGAACCTGAATATACTGAAGGACCAGGTTAATACATTAGTGGGTTTGTTCTTCCCTGATGGCACGGGCACATTCCAAGATGACAATGCCAGGATTCACTGGGCTCAGATTGTGATTGTTCAGGGAGCAGGAGACGTCATTTTCAGACATGGATCGGCATCTACAGAGTCCAAACCTTAACCCCAGTGAGAATCTTTGGGATGTGCCGGAGAAGGCTCAGACTCGACCTTCATCAATGCAAGATCTTGGTGAAAAAATTAACGCAACACTGGATGGAAATAAATGTTGAGAGATTGCAGAAGGTTATTGAAACAATGCCACAGCGAATGCATTCATTTGAACCTGGTCATTCAGTATATCAGGTTCAGCTGGCCTCATTCTTTGAGCACACACTGTTGCTGAACCTGGACCTGACTAACTGCAGCAATCTCGTACCTATTTGTTCAGTTAAATCCAGGCGGCGACTTTGTTTTTGGCCAGGCAGTGTAATATAAATATGATATAATACAACTGTGTGCCTCTGCCTATACAAATACTTACAATGGTGTACAATGGTGTGCTCTGTGTAGTGTCTGTCATGCTTGGACATGTGGGAGTTATGGTAAATGGACACTTTTATATTGGTCTGGTCATTTTCTACTTTTTCTTGGCTCTATAACAAGGAATGCTTCAAACATGAATACATCAGCGTATGCAGAGAGTCAAGGACTGAACAGAAACCTGCCTGATTAGAGGGCAAACATCTGAACAATTACCACCAAAGTGTACTGAAGACATGACTCTAGATATTGTTAGTTAAATCTTTTGAAGGTTTATGAAATATTAGAGATAAATAAGAAAAAACTTTAGCCAGATCTGTTACAGTCTAGTAAATGGGCACTGTTATTATTGTTAGAAACTTTTAATTATTTATGCACTGTGATATTTATTGTGTAACTATGATTTATTGATGTACTGATGTGTGTATTTTATGCTGTACAACTATGACCAGACTGATCCAAGTCTCTCTGTCTGCACCGGTCTAATGACATGAGCTCATAGTGTTGTTAAGTTGATCATTTGTCTTGTGCTTCAGAAGTCTGGTTCTGGTTCTGCTCCACACAGCTCTCCTCAGGGCTGTGTGAAGACCAACGAGAAGAAGCAGAGGAAGAAAACCTCCTCTAAAAAGCCCCACATCGTCTCCAAGGACCCGACTAAAAAGACTTTCACAGCTTCTCTCGTAAAGAAAAGCTTGAAGACTGTCATGGTGTTGATTTTGTTATCCTTCACCCGGTTTTACCTCAGGTTTTATTTTGTCTCATTCATCTGTGTGTCCATCTAACCCCTGTGTTCTCCTCTGCCTTTTGTTGGTTCATTGTCAGCATCTTGATCTCCGTGAAGTTGGCCCCCATCAAACGCAAACCTTCACAAAAACTGTGTCAATCATTTGTGCTGTTTTGTGCTGCAAAACATTTTGTTTGTGCTGCTTTAGTTTTTGCCAAATTAAACAATATAGGTCTTATAGGTTCTTTTATAGGTCAAATTGGAAGATTAAAAATGCTCTAAAACATCCAAAATTGTGTCAATCGTTTGTGCTTTGTGTTTTCTGTTTTGTGCTACAAAAAGTTTAGTTTGTGCGATTATGATTCTTAAGATATCCACAGTTTTATTTTCGGCCAATGACGTCATCCAGTGTTGAACAGCCTCAAAACATGCAAAAAATTATAGAAAACGTTTGTTGCTGAGCGGAAATGATGTCCTATAATTACCGCAGAAATAATAATGAATAATTTAAGAAATAAAATCGAAATACAAATACAAATGTTTTCTATAATTTTCTGCTGTTTTGAGGCTGTTTCACATTCTGAGGTTCTGGACAACGTCATCGGCCGAAAATAAAACTGCAAATATCTTAAGAACCAGAATCGCACAAATGAAACTTTTTGCGGCACAAAACAGCACAAACGATTGACTCCATTTTGGATGTTTTAGTGCATTTTGAAGCTTCCTGGGGGCTGGATGACCCAAATTTGACATGCAAAAGAATCGTTCATTTCTCAAAAACTAAAGAAGGACAAACGAAACTTTTTGCAGTACAAACGAAGCACAAACAGTTGACATAGTTTTTGTGTAGGTTTGCGTATGATGGGGGCCAACTTCACGCAGGTAGCATCTTCTATTTTTGGACTTTTGTGTTAGTTAATTCTCATTTTTGTTGCATTTTTGGTCCTCTTTCTGCTCTAAACATGACAAATATCTTATAGCTCATCCAGTACAGGACTCACACGGCCTAAAGCAGCTTGTTCTGTGCCCAAGTCTGCGGTCAGGGAACTCACCGAGGAGCTTTTAGCTGCGGTTTGCATCAAAATCATGAGCAGACACTGGATTTTCTCTTAGAAAGCCATCCGAAAACATAGTACAACATCATAGGGATTCCTCAAGTCTTCAAATAACACAAGACATAACTTTTTTTTCCCCCAAGTAGATCCATTTCCAAATACGTAAAAGTCTTTGCTCACTTATCACTTCTTCATTAGCAGAGACATGATTCAAATGTATGCAGCTGCACTGGTATTTAACACACACGTCTGTATTGTTTTAACATTAATCTTTATCATTAATGTCACTCCCCAATAACCCATGGAAGTGACACAAAACAGGGCCAGACACAGCCAACGGTGGGAACGAGCTTTTGGACGCATGAATGAACTCCTGACTCCAATTATGAACGTTAATAATGGAAATATATGTGTGATTGGTACCGCTTTGAGATGGATAGTTGGTCATTAAAGCGCAATATGAACAATATGCTGAGCTACCGAAAATTAATTATGTTCGGAGCTCAACAGTGACCGCCCGCCTTTAGTTCAGGAAGTACATTTACCATTTTAGCATTTTTTTGCTCAGGGTTAATCAAGTCTGTGGTAACTAAAGACCACAAGTTCTCTGCAGTCCTTTGAACTCTTAATATTTGATTTTTTTTCTGAAAGTCTATGGAAAAAATCTGTGAAAAATTTACTTCCGAAACCAGAACAGACTTCGAAGAGGGCGAGACTCTTGAGCTCCTTACGATCGAGTTATTTCCCCGTCTTGAAGAATTCAGGGTGACCAGGCGTCTCTATTTACCCAGGACAGTCCTAGTTTTGAGCCCTGTGTCCCCCCTGTCCCAGCAGATTTATCCAAAACCAGTGATTTGTCCAAGTTTTATACACGAAATGTCCCAGGTCTCCCTATTTTTGACCAATCTGATCCCCGCCAACAGTAAAGAGGCATAATTTGTCATTTGTCTAGGAAAAATACTGAAAAAGCAGCTTAAAATTGACTGAAACGCAAAGAAAATGTCACTATACTGACTCACATGTTAGTCATGAATGGTCTCTGCATAACTATTTTCCTTAACCACCAAAAAAATAAATAAAATCTGGTCAATTACATATTTTATATTCATTAAAAAAAGCAGTCATGTTCTATAGCCCTGTGAATTTGACTCTTGTGACCAAAATATCTTCGTACATGACCTGACCAAGTACATTTTGCAATATTCAAGCAAGGAAAACAATGTTAGTTAGAAATTATATGATATTTTATTCATATTCAAGGTATATCCTTCCAACAGAGGGATATGCCAGTACTGAATCCCCAGTCTCCAGTCTGAATGATCTAATAAAATGTTTTAAACTCACGCTAAGAGGTTGCACAATTTGAGAAAAAGATGCAATATTCAACATGTTTTGAAGCGCAATAATGATCTTGTTGCAATATATTAAAGTGCTTTTTTCGCACAGTACATAGTAGTAAGTTTAGTGAAGTGAAAACAAAAAATGTAGTGTCAAAAATGAAAATTGAATCAACACAATCAGCATGAATCCCGCTAATGAAACTACTGCACATTGTGTCTTTATACTTTCAAAAGACACTAAATTTAAGTAAAATTGAACTTTGTGCTGCTGCGATACACTTCTCTTCTTGCAATATCAGTAATTTGTCAATATATCGTACATCCCTACTGCACGTAATGTATTTTATAGGGATGGTATCGGATATCTGCGATGACACTGAACAGATTGCAGATCAGATATCGGCTGAACTGATATTTCGAAGCCGAGTTGGACATATAAAATTATGTAATAATACTATTTACTGGTCGTAGTTGGGCCAGAAAAGTTGTTCTGTGATTACATGAGGATAAATCACAACACTATAGCACATTTTGGTCAGTTTTGTCTTATTTTGCTTTTGTTTTAAGGAAATAAATGCAGTTTTCAGCCTCTGCACTGGTATAGGTTGATGTCGGCAGATACTTGAGACCACAGTAGTGGAAACGCAAAAGCTGGATCAGTGCATCCCAAGTATTATTGTTTTATTACCCATATAAAACCCATATAAATGTCCCTAAATGTAAACCTGTTCACTGCAACTATAAAAGTGGCTCTGGTCCTGTGTATAACTGCACTATGTTGAAAATCTCCATTAAATGTGATGTAGAGCCCCCCTCAGCTCTGGCCCGGTCCCAGGACGGTCTGTGAGAGTCTGACCCCTCTGAAATAACGGCAGCCATCAGTCACCTGCAGATACTCGGACCTGCGCGCGATGAGATGTTTATGCATGAACCGGGTCAAAGGTCAAATCAGAACTGCTATAAACATTTCAGCAGGATTTGTGGCGAGTGGAGAAGCACTGAGGTTTTAAACGTGTCTGTCTTAAGTGGAACTTAGAGGTGCACTGTGTAACTTTTCTGGTACAGGGTCTGCCACCTGCTTGTCTACATGGAAATGTTATTGCTTTATCTAGAAAGTTCTGCAGCAGAACTTTGGATAAAGTATGAAATGTCTGAGTCTGTAAGCATTTTGTTCTTTTAACAGCTTCAGGTGTAAGAATAATGTTCTTATTCCTTATGTTTGTATGCAGAAAGTATGAACTGGCCTTAATGTATGTATAATACATTTTTGAACAATAAGTCTAATTTCCGGCTGTGCAACATTCCAGGCAAAGCATAAACATCTCCATAGATACAAACAGGTACATTAAACCTTACATTTGAAATGGGAAAATGTTTATTTCTAATCTTTAACACTGCAATATGTGTATATTTGAAATAAGTCTACCTTGTTTGTTCATCCATCCATCCATCCATTTTCTTCCACTTATCCGGGGCTGGGTCACAGGGGCAGGAGTCTAAGCAGGGACTCCCAAACTTCCTTCACCCCAGACACTTCCTCCAGCTCCTCCGGGGGGATCCTGAGGTGTTCCCAGGCCAAGAGACATAGTCGCTCCAGTGTGTCCTGGGTCTTCCCCGGGGCCTCCTTCCGGTGGGAGATGCCCAGAACACCTCCTGAGGGAGGCGTCCAGGAGGCATCAGAACAGATGCCCGAGCCACCTCAACTGGCTCCTCTCGACGTGGAGGAGCAGCAGCTCTACTCCGAGCTCCTCCCGTGTGACTGAGCTCCTCACCCTATCTCTAAGGAAACGCCCGGCCACTCTGCAGAGGAAACTCATTTCAGCCGCTTGTGTCCACGATCTGGTCCTTTCGGTCGTTCCCCAGAGCTCATGAACATAGGTGAGGGGAGGAACGTGACTGACGTAAATCCAGAGCTTTGCCCTTGGGCTCAGCTCCTCTTCACCACAACGGCCGATACAGCGAGCGCATCACTGCCGACGCTGCACCGATCCACCCGTCAACCTCACGCTCCATCCTCCCCTCACTGAGAACAAGACCCCGAGATACTTGAACTCCTCCACTTGAGGCAGGGGACCCTCCACCCACCTGTCCGGGTGGTTGTTTGTCTTTAGGTCAAATGTTCTGTCTTATGGATGTATGGATTGTGTAACATTCACCCCCACTGACCTCAGGTGGAACTAACAGTTGAACTAATACTTTTTTTTATTTTCATGTGATAGTTTTGATTTTATCCAGTGTTTGATGTCAGACTTTCCAGACATTTGAACTTTGCACAAACAAGACTTTATCCAATTGATTTCCAGAAAAACACCCTTAACTAACCTCCAGTGCAGCCAACTGATTCTGCCCGCTGCACTGGCTTTACAAACTGAGGTCAGGACTTGGTCAAACACTGCCCTCCTCAAAGTACTCGATGTTTTTATGCAACACTGCCAACAGATACGGATAATACTATTTTAACCATAACATCAGAATGCTCCGGGGAATAGAGAGATTTATGTTTTTTCCCAAAAGAGGAGGGCACCAACTGACAGGTCGTGTCCACAGACCTGAATGAGTCCAGTGATGGGAAGCAGGATATAGCCGAAACACATGGACAACCTGTATTAAATCTGCCTGCTTTTAAAGATGACATAGCATAGAGAATCACAAGCACATTTTGGTCCCGCAAGATCAAAAGTCTGGGCCGATAATAAAAAGGAAATGTGAAGAAATAAATACAGGTTATATGAAAAACGGATGGGTCATATATTTTTATAGAGTATCATTTTAAAAGGGTGGTACGGAGAATTTGTATTTCAAATTTTATAAGCATGACCTATGTGTCCCCAGAGACGGGGTAGATATGTTCAAGCCAGATATTGCTTGATATTTAACAGATTTTTTATGATATTTTTATTTTGTCTTTTTGTATTTAATTTTTCTGTTTGTATGTGTGTTAGTTTTACCTGTTGTTATGTCTTGTTATGTGTATTTTGTTACCAATGTGCTGGGTGTTCATTACATACCCTCAAAATGACCATGACCATGACGCAATTCAATAAAAGATGAAAGTCTTACCCTTTAAATGCATTTTATTTAATGTTTTTATGCGCTTCGGAGGCTAAGATATAAAGGTTTTCATAAACATTGACATTCTTCAAAGACACTCAGGTGTTAAGGAGCTTTAGCATAGTAGCATAGGGGTTGATAGGCGTTTTTTGCATTCATTTTAGGCATTAATGGGTTAAAATATATACTTTCACATTTTATTTTCACACTGACAGCCACGAGGGGGCGCTCCAGGCTTGTGTGCCAGTATCTGCTACTCCTATTACTCCTGTACCACAGAAAATGTACAATTTAAACATGATCTTATAGAGACAACTGAGAAAGACTGAGCACAGATGCCCCCGAAATGAAAATAATATTCTGCAGATTGCAAAACATTAGGTCGTGAAATATGCAGCCAAAAATGGTAATCGAGCAGCAGAAAGAAAGTTTGGAGTGAGAGAGAAACTTGTGAGGGACTGGGGAAAAGTGGAGGATACTCGAACTGCAACGAAGAACACATAAAAAGATAATAGCAGGCTAAAAGCTAAATGGCCACAGCTGGCGCAATTTATACAGAAAGTACGGTATGTATTTCTTTCACTGATAGTAGTACGGAAGCCTGGAGGGATAACAACAAATACAACCGCCACAACACAACAAAAAGCCGACGGACCAAGCAAGGAGGATCAAGCGGATAATTATTTACGACGGTCAGACAGTGACATCGATCCTGGTCACAAAACAATAAATTACTTTTACTTATGTTTCCAACTTTGTTCACTTCTCTGTTCCTTTACTTTCTTCATTTACACATTCTTTACACATTCTTCTTCAACTTTTCCCATTCACTTCCTGCTTGATCCTCCTCACTTGATCCATCGGAAGTCCCGCGGCCACTTCTGTTGTGGCTTTTTTTTTATGTGTTGTGGCTTTTTTTGGTGTGTTGTGGCTTTTTTTGGTGTGTTGTGGCTTTTTTTGGTGTGTTGTGGCTTTTTTTGGTATGTTGTAGCTTTTCTTTGGTGTGTTGTGGTGTTTTCTGGTGTGTTGTGGCTTTTTTTGGTGTGTTATGGCATTTTTTTTTGGTGTGTTATGGCATTTTTTTGTGTGTTGCGGCTTTTTTTGGTATGTTGTAGCTTTTCGTTGGTGTGTTGTGGTGTTTTCTGGTGTGTTGTGGCTGTTTGGTGTGTTGTGGCGTTTTTATTTGTCACGGCATTTGTATTTGTTGTGAGGTTTCCATACAATAGACTTTCAAAACAACTGCGTTTATTTTTTCTATTCCTTTATCCTGGTTAAATCAATGCAAATACACATCTTTCCTCAAGGTTTTTCTTTTGTTTTTCTTGTCCTCTTCGACGTGTTTCTAATTGTATGCGTAGCCATTTTCCATTAACCCCGTGTGTAATAGTGCAGACTGACAGATCACCAAAACAGACCTAATCACAAGTGAAAGCGGCGCATTATAAGAGCTGCATGAGGCCACTTTACATTGGAGCTGGGCCATCAGATAAGAGCTCCTATCTGCCCTGGCGCTGATGGTGGACGTCTGTGTGTGAGTGATGTGACAGTAACAAACACGGGGAAAAGCGAGCGCGCATTTCAGATCATTATCCGCTTATTATGCAGGGAAAAACATAGCCTATTTTGTGAGACTTCAACTTCAGTTTTTGGAAAGAAGGGTTTATTTTCAAATACAGAACGCTAAATATTAACAGTGCCCTGGGTAACTTTTCTGGTGGAGGGTTTAAGATCTGCTCGTCTCCATTAAGCAAATATATCTTGTATTTATTCATTTACGGGTGTTTTTATTTTTCAAAACTACCACATAAACCTCAGTAACGTTAGCAGGCCCATTTCTGACCTGTAACTTGGCCTGCTTGTCTCCATGGAGATAGTTAAATAAAATGCCACACTGTAGAACATGCCAAGAAAAAACTCAAGCAGGTTTCAAATCATCTACCAGAATCTCCCCTCCCTGCAAGACAAATGGACGGGTGTGGAGTGAACGAATAATGCTCTGTAAAGTGTCTTTGTGACATATGTTTGTGAAAAGTGCTACATAAATACTTATTTACTTACACCACCGGCCTCACCCACAAAACTATCACAATTGTGAGTGATGCAAGTCACCTCGCACACAATCTGTTCAGGCTCCGGACCCCTAAGAGCAGCTACAGGAGCCTCTGTTCCCGCACCACCAGACTCACAAACAGCTTCATCCACCAGGCTGTTAGGATGCTGAACTCTCTGCTCTCTCTCTAATCACCAGGCTGCAGGAAACAGGAATCACACTTGGACTTTTCCATGAGTTATTGTTACTGTTATTGTTATTTAGAAGATTGAGAGCACAATTTCAATTCTTCATATGTTTTATATGAAAATTGACAATAAACAATAAAAAGTTACATCGTGCACCTTTAATACAAGAACTTCTTTGTTGCTTGCTGGTTTTGGAGGAACAGAGTGATACACTGATCCATATTTTTCAGTTCTGATACAGAATATGATAATACAACTTTAAGTATCTGTCGATATTCGACGTTAACCGATACCAGTGCAGAGAATAATAGCATCTATTTTCTTAAAGGTGCACTGTGTAACTTCTCAGGTGGACGGTCTGCTACTTGCTGGTCTCCATGGGGATGTTAGTTCTTTGTCTGGAATGTTCCACGGTAGGGCATTAAACATATCTCTCCTGAAACCTGAATTCACTCTAGAGATGGCTTCCAAGATGGCTTTTTAAGAAGTGCTCTTTCCAATATCGATCCGATACCTTTTTGTGTAGTGTCATGTCGTTCCTTGGCTCCAAAAAGTCCATTAGTCGACGAAAGCCTATGTTTTCCACAACAGACGGCTGCTGTAAAGCGCGTCGATGCTGCAAAAACATGTAAAACTGGATCCGTCCGATCACATTTCTGAATCCAACACCGTCCGATACTCATAAAAGAGCCGGATCGGAAGCCGATACCGATACTGAATATCGGATTGGGACATTCCTAATTCATACTATGTGCAGGCTTGTGTCTTTGGTGTGGAGACCAAACCAGACCAAGTTACAGGTCAGATCTGTGGAGAGCCTGTCTGTCTAGGTATTTTTGAGCTATAAAACCCCCTGTAATTGAATAAATGTAAAGTAGAGCTGTTTAATGTCACACTGTGGAACATTCCAGGCAGAGCAATGACATCTCTGGACCCTCAACCAAAAAGTTACACAGTGCACCCTTAAGGTAAAGATATAATTCAGATACAGTTTAGACCGTGACATGGTTTGACATCAGTTGATCTGCAGTCGTGCTCGGGGCATGGAAACCCAACTCGACTGGAAGGAGCTGCACGAAACAGCCCCGTGCCAAGGCGACCCCGGGTGAACCGTGCCAAGGGGGAAGAGGCTTCTGTGGTCACGGCACCGGGGTGGTCAAGAATCCGTTCTGCAGTTTGCAACCAAGTCAACGGACCCACATCTATTATTAAACTGCTTCAGATCTCCAATGTGGTCTGAACACAATGACCAAAATGCGAAATAATGCAAATCATCAAATATCTGAATAAATTCTTGACTGGTCCTGACTCAAGTTCAGACTGTTACAACTCGAGTCCAATATTAAAGGTCCTACATTACAGAAAATTTACTCTTCTGAGCTTTAAATCATGTTCTAATGCTGTTAATTCATCAAAAACATACCTAGAGTTGTGTTTTCTTTCATTCACACTAGAGATGTCCCAATCAAGATTTTTTGGCTTCCGATCGATCCGATTTTTTTAAGGAGTCCTCTTTCCAATACCTTTTTTTAATTCACCCCTAAGGAACGGAAGGAACTTTGCCGCTTTGCCACCCTGCACTTGGAAATCTCAAACTCGTCCGAATGATTCTTTTGTAAAGTGACGAATCAAACTGGTCGTGTTAAAGTGGCTCTGCTGGTTCCTCCACCAGAAACTGTTTGTTTGCAGCGTTTGCGTCGCTGTTTGACTCTTGTTTTGTTGTAGTGAAAAGTTCCACACAGCGACATGGTGGTGTTTTGATTTACGGCTGCCGTAAAGCGTGTTGATGCTGCAAAAACATGTGAAACTGGATCGATCCGATCACGTGACTGAACCCAAGACTGTCCGATACTCATAAAAGAGCCGGATCGGGAGCAGATACTGATACTGAATATTGGATCGGGACATTCCTAATTCACACATGTTTGAGTAACTATTTATTATTAGTCTACATTTCCAAAGCTCAAAATGCTCTGTTCCATCCACCTTGTGATGTCATGAAGCGGTATTTTTCAAGTTAACAGTGACCTTTTACCTTTTTGTTCAGTAAATATTGGAAATTCCAGAGCTAAAATCATCCAAATGATTCTAGTGAAACTGCATGGAGTTTAAAAATCCAGTGGAGCTCTTCTGGTATTACCACATGACATCACAAGGTGAAACAGACCATTTTATTTTTGAGAGAAGAACTCAGCCTAAATATGCAGGTTTGTGTGTTAAATATGTCTGAATGAAACAAAACACAACTCCAGGTATGTGTTGTTGTTGTTGTTGTTTTAAAAGGTGCACTGCGTAACTTTTCTGGTGTCTCCATGGAGCCTAGAATGTCCACCAAGCAAAGTTACAGGCCATATCTATGGAGAGGTGAACCCACTCACAGCAAGGATGTTTGCATTTCAAGGTATTTTTGAGCCGTAAAAACAGCTTTATTCGAATAAACGCAGGACAGATACGTTTAATGCCGCACTGTGGAATATTTTGGACAAAGCAATAACATCACTGACAAGCAGGTGAAAGTTACACAGTGCTACCAAATTTAGTTTGTTCTTTTCTTTCAAACATAAAAGTAAAAATCTGTATTTTATTTTGAAGATTAAGTTTTAGAAAATGACTGTGTCTTAAACAATATTTGCATTTATGTCAGTGTAATTATTGTCTTGAAAAACCAATAAACAAATAACTGAAAAAAAGAAAGTTGCACAGTGCATCTTTAATGTTTAGTTTTCTCTCTCAAATCGCTCCACAGCTGGTGATAAGCCCCATGTGGCAGGATTTAGTCACTTATATTCAAAGTCCTCACATCCCGGAGGAAGCACCAACACCGTTTATTTCCTTATTTATCTAAGTGCATTTAAAACACATTACGAAACACGTGGCTCATTGTACGTCCACTATTTCTGTATTGCTTTTTCCTCACGCAAACAAAAAGCATCCGCAGCAGGTGGCTAAGACAGCATCTCAAAACTTTACTCACTTAAAGGGGCTGTACCTGATTTGTCTTAAAATGTGAAAAACATACAGCTCTGGAAAAAAAATAAGAGACCACTGCATTTGTTTTGTCTGAAATCAGCGTCTCCACATGTGTGACGGCCGTTTCATTCCAGCGTCTGTTGAATCCAACACAAACGCACCTCATTCTGCTTCATGAGGCACTGATGAGGAGATCACCTGAACCAAACCTGATTTAAGGAGGAAAAGTATAAAAAAAATTCAGGGTTATTCCACCAAATATTGATTTCTGAACTCTTCCTAAGTTAAAGCTTTAGTATTGTGTTGTTTTAAAATGAATATGATCTTATTTTCTGTCATTTTCTTATTTTTTGCCATTTTCTGCAAATAAATGCTCTAATATTTTTATTTGGAATTTGGGAGAAATGTTGTCAGTAGTTTATAGAATGAAACAAAAATGTTCATTTTCACACAAACCTATAAGTCGTAAAATCAGAGAAACTGATAATGTTGCAGTGATCTCTTCTTTTTTTTCCAGAGCTGTACCTGCAGTTGTGTTTTGTTTCATTCACACGTTTGAGTAACTCTTTATTCTTTGTCCGTCTTCATCTCCACAGCTCAAAACGCTCTGTTCCACCTTGACATGTCCGTCGTGGAAGTGGTAATTTTCAAGTTAACAGCTCCTTTAGTTCAGTAGAGAGAGCTGAAATCATCCAAACGATTCTAGTGAACGTGTATGAAGTTTAAAAACGCAGTGGAGCAATTCCTATACGTGCGGTGCCCTGCGGTAATGCAGGAAGTGCTCCACTCCACGCGCCTTCACCAGAATTATTTGGATAATTTCATCCCTGGTATTGCCAAACTCTACTAACCTAAAAGGTAAAAAGCAGGTGTTCACTACCTACCTTAAAATACAACTTGATGACATCATAAGTTGGAACAGAGCATTTTGAGCTGACTAATAATAAAGAGTTACTCAAACGTGTGAATGAAACATAAGACAACTCCGGGTATGTTTTTTGAGGAGGTAACGGTGTTGTAATACGGGTTTAAGCGCGCGACACTCAATTTTGTGTAATACAGAACCTTTAAGTTATACTGCGGATCATTCTAGACAAAGCAGTAGCATTTCCATGGAGACAAGCAGGTTACACAGTACACCTTTAATGTCCCAACTTACTACACGGCAAAAAAGCTGGGCCAAAGTTTAAGATATAAACACTTAAATCTATCAGAAAATTTTAAAGTTTAAAGTAGCGAAATTCTCTGTCCATGCAGCAAGATCATTTTACTTGACAAGTTATCTTAAAATAAACTACAGTACAGTGCAAAAGTTTTAGGCAGGTGTGAAAAAGCGAACAAAAGAAAAAGCCAGAGTCATTCAGAACTCTCTTGAGCGTAAAGAAGAGTCAGAAGTTGTGTTGGTGAGGGTCGGGCCCCACAGAGCCCTGACCTCAGCATCATGGAGTGAGTCTGGGATTAACATAAAGAGACAGAAGGATGTGAGGAAGCTCCATCCACACGAGATCTGAGCTTAGTTCTTCAACATGTTTGGAACAATCGACCAGCCCAGTTCCTTCACAAACTGTCTGCGAGTAAACCTAGAAGAACTGATGCTCTTCTGAAGGCAAAGCTCACACCAAATATCGATTTGATTCAGATTTCTCTTTTGTTCATTCACTGCGTTTTGTTGATTGATGAAAATAAACGATTAACACTTTTATTTTTGAAGACATTCCTAGTTTACAGCATTTTCTCCACACCTGCCTATAACTTTTGCCTCTATCTTTACCTCTAGACTAGAATGAAGCCGTCGCAGAACTAGCAAGTCGATAATAAATCTGAAAACAAGATGAACAACCTGATATAAGTTTTAAAATCTTGGCCAGACCAGAGCAAATTTGCAGTGTGCACTCCTCATCGGGTACAATATTTGGGCACTCACTTAAACACCTGTATTCACTTCTCCTGCTGCTACCGTTACAATGACACACAATGACACACACAATGCCACAGGAAAAGCAGCGGCAGCACGTTCGGGTCTCACACGGGACAGGAAGCAGGTCTCGCAGATGGGACGGAGAACAGAGGGGTGCTCCAAAACAGGAAAGAACCAGGACAATCGGGGGCGGTTTACTCAGACCAGAGGATTGTGGCGTTAGGAGTATTGTAACTGCAAAATAATATTACTAAACAGAGACCGTTTTGTGGCAAAGAGTAAAATTAGAATTCATGAATTGTCTATTACATTGCCGATCTTACAGAATGTTTTATTCTTAGTTTGCTTTAGATTTAATTTGGGCAACTATGATTAATTGGAATAATCGTGACAAGTTGACTATAAAATAAAGTCAAATGAAGTCAAAGAAATGCTTTTTTTATCTTTATCCAATTAAAATAGGAATAAAAAAGAAATTATTGCTTGACTAGTCGACTAATGAAATCATCATTAGTTCCAGCCATATATAAAGAAGTAGATTTTATATATAATCTATGGTTGCAGCCCTACATTTATTTGATATTATGTCTATTTAAGAGTTGCTACGAGTGTTTTATCATGTTTATATTGTTATGATTGAGTTTATCTTATAATTTGAGTGTTCATTTATCAGTCAAATACATTCTAATATTGTCTCCAGTCATGTCAATCTTCAGTAAATCTGTTCAACCTGCGAGCAACAAGGATGCACCCAAATAATAAGGTAAAAGGTTATCAATGGGCTAGAACATGTTCTAAAAAATGTCATAATTGAAATATACAAGCACGTAATGGAACTAGCACCTTTAAAATGTAGGAAACAGCAATATTATGACAGATAAAGATAAATACTTTGAATATAAGTAACATACATTGAACAAAATAGCATCAAAATTAAGATTAAAGATGGGAAATAGGGAGAGTAGGGTGTTCAATTAAACAAAAATGCACAATTTGTTCATTTAATCTGGTCATTTCAGATGTTTTGGTTTGGTTTCACAATATTCTTGACTGCCAGGTGACTCAGAAAACTTGGAAGGAATAATTTCTACTATAAAATTAAAACTAACTTCCAAACGTATCCTGCTTGAATATGTGGTTTAAGGTAGATATAATTATTTTTAGACCAAAAGCAAAGCGTCAAGATGCACCAAATAAGTCCAGATAATATGTCAAGCTTCCAGCCGGTGCCAAAACTCCATTTAGCCAAATCATCCACATGGATAAACTCACAGACGCACAAGAGCGCACGATCCAACCGAGCCAAATATAGCCAACAAATCGCTTCTAAACTCACCAAAAGTCGTCTTCTCACGTCTGTAGTTTCTCTCCGGGGTTGTGGACGTTCACAGTAGCGGGACAGTTCGTCAGTAGCTCCGTTCCCGATCCGAGACGTCACCTGAACTTCTCCTCTTCGATATAAACACTCCACATGTGCGTAAAGACGGTCCGCCAAGCCAAGACGCAATCAGCCACTCCTTCCTCTGCCCTACACTGCCCCTCGGGATGAGTTCCCCCCGCAACTATCAAAAAGCAGTCAACAAACACCTAAAAAGTACATTTGGTTTGATTTTAATGTTATTTTAACTCAAATGTTTAAAGTGGGGGTAAGGTGCGTAAATGGTGAGCCTGCAGGGATGGACTCAAAATTGAAAAATAGCTCAAAATAAAGGCTAGATTAGCATAATTTTCAATGCTAGTTCCCAAAACACAGTAAAAAGTGATAAGAATAGCAACAGATCATATCATAAAAGTCATCAAAAAGTGTACGAAAGTAAAATATTTGTTCTTATTGTATGCGTAAAAGTAAGATATTTTGTACGATTTGCGTGGCACGTTAGAAAGTGGGACATTATTTCACTAAGACAATCGTGAACAACCAAAAAGAGACATGTTATCACCCTATATTATTTTCATGAAGCCAAAAATAGGCTAGCATACTACCCAAACAATCATTTAAATCGATTTTTGTAAGTGTTATCTTTAAATCAGCAGCGTTTTATCAGTTTTAGGTTGTAAAAATGTCGTTAAATTATTAAATGACCTGTGTTTTATGAGTATTTTTACGTTTACCGCTGTGAAAATCCTCGTGTCCATCTCTTCATT
The DNA here is from genome assembly GCA_034769755.1 of Odontamblyopus lacepedii. Classification (NCBI taxonomy): domain Eukaryota; kingdom Metazoa; phylum Chordata; class Actinopteri; order Gobiiformes; family Gobiidae; genus Odontamblyopus; species Odontamblyopus lacepedii. The sequence continues at coordinate 38,571,722 of CM068346.1, read as the reverse complement.
AGCGGAAAGGTGGAAAAAGGTTCCAGGTTTGTGATGGTTTTGCGCGCCAATGACATGATGTTGGTTTTATCACAGTTCCCTCTTGTGGCGACGTCTAGAAAGCGCATGTTTGACTGAAGCAGGATTTGTGTGTTAAACATGTGAATAATGTAGGGAAAAAAAGTGTGTGTATAAATATAAATTGATTAATTAATTTAATAGATTACTTAAAACAGAAAACAAAGATTTGACAGCCCTAAAATGTAAATACGCATGCACTGTACTGAGAAACTCTGTACTACATTCTCTCTTTTTATTGTTTTGTTGTTTTTCTTTTGTATATGTGTTAGCTTTGTTATGTTTTATGTTTACCTTATTACAGAAAATTGTGAAAATTATTAAAAAATTAAAACAAAACGTGAATGAAGCAAAACACATCTCCAGGTCTGTCTGTGATGAGGAAACATCATAACAAAAAATCAGAAAATAGCATAAAATCGTCCCTTTAAATTATTATTATTTATAAATGGGTAATTTCTTGTGGAGTTTTCAGCAATGCATAATTTAAAAAAATACAAAAAATCACCAAAATAGACCTAGTGACAAATTATTATTGTGTATTTTGTGTATTTTTCATTAGTTTACAGTCCAAAGAGTTGCTGGATTAAACCTCAAACCTCAAGACACTTTACATTATTATTTATCTCTTTTTGTAAAAGGTAGACACAGGATTTGTCTTATAGAAAAACAGGCAGGCATAACATGATTGTGCTTGAATACTTTTAATATGAAGTACATAGTATTTGGGTAGTTGTACAATGAACCTGGACCTTAATACACTGGTAAAATGGATAGAGGTAGCTAGATAAAACATAAAACATGATAGAATATTAAAACAATACATATATCTAGCTTAAAAATGATACATAACGTATTACAAAAGCATGTTTTTGGAAAATAATTGATTACAAAACCTGTAAGAAAACATGTGAATATTGAAATATTTGATTATTCATATATTTTTGTTACATTGTCCATAAGTGTTAAACGATACCTGACACACAATTTTGCATTAATTGTTGCATCACTTCAGTCTGAAGAACATTGGTTTTGAAAAAGAAGTGGTTTGTAAAAAGGTCACTGACTACTGCAAATTCACCTTTCTGGACGTCAACAGGCAACTGCAATATTACAATTACATTATACTTAAGATAAAGATGCACTGTCCGGCCAAAAAAAAAAGTCGCCACCTGGATTTAACTAAGCAAACAGGTCCGAGGTTGCTGCAGTTGGTCAAGTCCAAGTTCAGCAGCAGTGTGTGCTCAAAGAATGAGGTCAGCTGAACCTGAATATACTGAAGGACCAGGTTATTCTTCCCTGACAAGCAGCAATGAACAATACAAAACACATAAAAATAGCACATAAAACAAACAAAAAAAAACAGTCAATGAAGCAATAAACCAGATTAATTCTAATAAATAAATACATAAAAGAGATAGAATGAAAGAAGTAGGGAATAAAAAGTATTAAAACCAGTTAAAGAAAGGCCAACCGATATTAAATGTGTTTAAAGAAGTGATTTAAAAGTCGATACTGATGGTGTGAGCACTAAAATCTGTCAGAAAATGACTTTAAAGCAGTGAAATGATCTGTCCCTGCAGCAAGATAATTTTTCTTGACAAGTTCTCTGAAAATAAATGACCTCTAGATGAAAATGAAGCATCTCAGAACGAGTCAGAAGAGAATAAATCTGAAAACAAGATAAAGATCTCCTCAGGCAGGTCGCTCCAAAGCCGAGGTGCCCGGACTGAAAAGGCTCGATCAGCCTTCGCCCGGAGCCTGGACTTTGGAACAGCCACAAGGACCTGCCTGAGGATCTAAGGCCCGTACGGGGTCTAAGGCTCGTACGAGGTTAAAAGTTCTGAAACGTAACTTGGTGCAAGACCTAAACGAGCTTTAAAAGTGATCAGTAAAATCTTAAAAGTGATTCTCAAACACACAAGCAGCCAGTGAAGGGAAGATAAAACGGGGAATGTGTTGATGTCTCGTTAAAACCAGTGAGGAGCCGAGCTGGAGGCGGGAGATGGATTTGGAGTCAAGGCTGGAGAGGAGGAAGTTACAAAATGAGCATGTGGATGACATTTTCGTGCTCCCTGAACCGCTCTTTCACAATCTGAGCCCGATGTATCCTGGCGTTGTCATCTGGGAATATGCCCGTGCCATCAGGAAAGAAAAAAATCCACTGATGGAATAACCTGGTCCTTCAGGATATTCAGATTCAGCCGACCTCATTCTTTGAGCACACACTGCTGCTGAACCTGGACCTGACCAGCTGCAGCAACCACGCACCTGTTTGCTTATTTAAATGCAGGTGGCAATGTTTTTTTTTTGGCCGGGCAGTGAATATTTACTGTTTTATTTCATAGTAGTGGTAGTAGAAGTAGTAAAAAAGTGGTCCATGAGTGGAATAGTGGGAATCTTTGGTTTGAAAAGTTGTGTGATATGATCATTCAGACCTACATGTACTCAAAATTAAAACTGATTTAGTACAAAAACAGAATTACATTTTGCTCCTTCAACATATTCAAGGCACGAGTGGCATAGGAGCTCATATCTATACAATGAACAACAGATAATAAGTATGTAGATATCGGAGTGTTTTGAGCGTTTGCAAAGTAAAAACACTGCATAAAGCTGATTTCTAGTGTTTCCATATAAGGATCATGTAATATGAGTGTATATTTGTTATAAAATGGTACATGCAGAGGGGTATTTGGCGGCGTGGACTTGGTTTTCCACCCCGTAAACGAAGAAATCAAAGTCTTTGCCGTTGTAGGTGTAGCGAGCGTGAGTGAGAGGCACCATCTCGATCGTCTGACGCTGAAACAGGCAAAAATATGAAAAAAAACTTGTTTGAAATGAAGATCCTGCAGTGAAATAAATGGATTTACCTGTTTACAATTACATAATGAAGTTACACTGGGTTATAGGGTAATGTACTCGTTAGGGTGATCCAAAAAACATGCAAAGAAATAAAAGTTTATTTTTCGCTGATTTGAACCCTGCATTAGGATATCACAAATCTAAAACTAAAAATAGTAAAATCTGGTAACATTCTGAGTTGATTTAGAGGTTGCACAAGACGCATGAAGTTTCTGGAAACTGACCTTTTGTTTTGTTTTTGGGGAAGAAAAATACAGATTACAAGAAAGCAGAGCGGGTCCAGTCACTGAAAGTTGTTAATGACACAGATGAAAAAGCAGTAAAGCTGATGCAAGACTTTAATGCCTCATGAAAAATGAAGATGAGAAGCATTTTCTCCTTCAAGCTGTACAGGAATATGGAAAAATGTGGCTGATTGGAAGAACAGGAGTGTTGTTAGTGTCTGAAACTCAGCGGTAGAATCAGAAGAGAGTTGTTCTGAAAGTGACGATGACAAAAGTTGCCCCGGAAACACTGCTGGTTTTGTGTGTTGTTATATTTCGCGCATTTAAATGTAGTGGGAGTGCGTTTATTGGTGTCGGCCTGGTCATGTCGTCCAAACCATCAACTTGTTTGCTCGACCCTATTCCAGTCAAACTCCTCAAAGAAGCTCTCCACTTAATAATAGGTTCCATCCATAACATAATAAATATGTCATTAGAAAATGGCTTTGTTCCTCAGTCCTTTAAATATGCTGTAATTAAACCGCTTTTGAAAAAACCTAGCTTAAATCCTGATGAACTAGCCAACTACAGACCTATCTCGAATCTTCCATTTCTCTCAAAGATTCTGGAACGAGTTGTGGTGAAACAGCTTTGTCACCATCTGCAGGGCAATAATTTATATGAAAAATTTCAGTCTGGTTTCAGAGCTCACCACAGCACAGAAACTGCTCTGCTTAAAGTGACAAATGATTTGCTACTAGCTGCTGATAACGGGCTGGCTTCAGTCCTGGTCCTACTGGACCTCAGTGCAGCGTTGTGACACCATTGATCACAACATTCTACTGCAGAGGTTAGAATGTGACATAGGTGTCAGAGGGACCGCCCTCAAATGGTTTAAATCCTATCTATCAGATAGGTACCAGTTTGTTAGTGTAAACCAGTGCACCTCTCCCTGCTCTAAAGTAGCTTGTTGTGTTCAACAAGGATCTGTGCTTGGTCCAATCCTGTTTACTCTGTATATGTTGCCATTAGGTAACATTATCAGAAAGCATGGCATTAATTTCCACTGCTATGCTGATGACACTCAGCTGTACTTATCAATGAAACCTAATCAGACCGATCAAATCGATAAGCTCAGTGCCTGTGTGAAGGACATCAAAACCTGGATGACCCTGAATTACCTCCTTTTAAACCCTGAAAAACAGAGGTCATTGTTGTCGGTCCTAAAGGTCAGAGAGATTCTCTGTCAGACCAGATAATCTCCTTGACAATGTGAGTATAGCCTCTAGCTCTACTGTAAAAACCTTGGAGTCGTATTTGACCAAAATCTCTCATTCACAGCTCATATAAACCAAGCCTGTAAAACTGCATATTTTCACCTACGAAACATAACTAAAATCAGAAAAATTTTTGCCTAAAAATGATGCTGAAAAACTTATCCATGCATTTGTTACATCCAGACTAGATTACTGTAATTCTCTGCTCACCGTCTGCACTAAAGGTACTTTAAGAAGCTTCCAGTTGGTCCAAATGCAGCGGCCAGAGTCTAACAGGAACTAAAGGCGTGATCACATCAGTCCTGTGTTAAAATCACTTCACTGGCTTCCTGTCGAGTTTAGAATTAGATTCAAAGTTCTCCTCCTGACATACAAAGCCTTAAACAATATGGCCCCATCATATCTTCAGGATGCCATTGTCCCCTATCAGCCAAATAGAGCACTTCGCTCTCAGAATGCAGGATTATTAGTGGTTCCTAGAGTGTCTAAAGAAAGTACAGTGGGGAGAGCCTTCAGTTACCAAGCTCCTGTGTTATGGAATCAACTCCCTGTTGATGTTAAACAGGCACCCACAGTCTCTTTATTTAAGACCAGGCTTAAAACCTTCCTCTTCGAATAGCTTATGACCAGGTTACTTAGTTGATGTCACTAAGATAAGCTGCCGCAGGAGATAACAAGCTGGGGAAGTGGGCAACCTGAGCACTGTCCTCTGTTTCCTCCTTTTTCTCATCAGCATCACTCACTATGTTCTCATCTGTAGTTTGTTCATTGCTATTCACATGTTTGTCCCCTGTCCCTCCCCCTGTGGAGTGGAACTCTTTCAGGCGCCTGATGGCAGCTGGACCTCGCTCCTCCTCTTCGCCTGGCTCCTCCTCCTGCGCCTGGCTCCTCCTCCCTCGCCCGGCTCCTCCTCCTCGCCCTCTTCTCCTCCTCCTCGCCCGGCTCCTTCCCCACCTGGGTAGCTGTGGTCATACTGAACTGGCCCACGGGCCTGGACATCTATAGCCTGTCCGTCCATGGGAGTGGATCCCTCCTTCACTGTAGTTCTCCCTGAGGTTTCTTCTTTTTCCCAGGACCCTGGGTTTTTTGGAGTTTTTCCTTGCTGAGAAGGAGGGTCTAAGGACAGGGGATGACTGGACAATGTTTCATTTGCTGCTTTACATGAATGTTGTTTATTCCTGTTTTGATATGTCTGTGTGTATGTTTTACTCATCCATATCTTGGAACGCCCTTAGAGGCTGCTGTTGTTGCGATTTTGGGCGCTACAAAATAAATTGAATTGAATTGAATTGAATTGGTGCAATATTCTATCCTAAGTTAAAGAAATTAAAATAAACAGAGACAAACTGAATCTCTGTGCCTTTACTTTTTTATTTAAATGTAGTTAATATGCAGGACGATGCCTCAGCCGCCCTCGCCTCCTCTCCAGCGAATCACAGCTCACTTCTGCCACACCTCAATTTCCCAGAAGCCTATTCGTAGCAGCCTATCCCGGTGACCCAGTTTGTCCCGAATAACTCGACCTCAACCTCCCAACCCCGATCCGTTCGCTTCCAGACATAAGACGCCTACGAGGGAAGGGGGTCCCGTTCCTGCTGGGCCGTGTGAAGATTGAGACCCCCACCCTGAGTCTCAACCAAGCCGACCCGCTTCGTCCCTATATAATAAACTCTTCTCGCTTCGCACGTGTTGTTGGCGTGGTCCCTGCTCGTGAAATACATTTAGTTACAAATGAGTGACAGCTTTGTGCAACCTCTAAATCTTGTTTGATTTAGCTGATTTTTTTTTTAATGTAAAGATTAAAACAATAGTCATTTCCTAAAGCCAGGTTCAAATCTAGAGAAAAGAAAAAAAATTGGACCACCCTGGTACTCATAGTGCAAAACAAAAGTCAGTATCAGGTATAGGAATCACTGCATATGAAAGCTTTTAGTATAAACTTAACAAAACAACTCCAGGTATGTTTGTGATGAGGGGAAAACATTACAAATTACACCAGAAAACGGTGTAATATGGGCGCTTCAGTGTTTTCCAGGACGTAGAAAAGGTGAGTTTTGGCTGTACCTGTTGGAGGATGCGGCTGGTGGAGCTGAAGCGGTTCAAATGTTCGGTTATCAGTTTTCTGGAGACTTCACAAATTTCCTGATCAGGGAATCCTTGGATCGGATAAACCTGGAAACACAAATGACTCTTACTTAAATTCATTTTGATTCAGTTTTCATTGTAATCCAAAAGCACATTTAAGACAAGACACTACAGGCAAAACTTTCTTTCAATATCTTGGTTTGCTTTGGTTTTTCTGGTCAGTTTGTCAGATTTCATGTGATACCAACAAAAAGATGGACCCAAAGATGTTTTAATCCCCTCCTTTACCCTGTTGCTGGTCCTGTGGAATGTCTGTACTGTGTTTTCACTATGTTGCTGATGCTCGGAGGTTTTTTTTATTTTGTGTACTCACTCCAAACGATATCCCGTCCTGGGGCCTGGTCTGGGGTGGTCCTCTTTTTTCCCCCTGCCCCTGTCCACATGTGATGCTGTTTTTTGTTTATTTCTATCTGCTGCCTGCCGTCCTGTCCGGTCCGTGTCGTCTTCCCCATGTAATATTGTTCTCTTTGTAAGTTGTAATGTACGGACGGGGTGACAGGTTCAATTTTGATGGCTTTGTATGTCTTGTACATGTGAAGGAATTGACAAATAAAAGGCTACTACTACTAATGTTTAATTTAATCAACTTTCATCCATAAAGTTCACACATTTTCAGACAAGGATCTCCCCCTTAAAGTAGTGCCTATCAGGGATGTAACGATAACGTAAATCTGGTGATGTCGTATCATCAAAGGTCTCAAAATAATATCGTGGAGCATCACAATATATCGAATCCCAAGTCTCTTTGCTTAAATGAACAGTTCTGATGCAGAAATAGCTAAAAAAACAGAGGGAACTACATAGACCATGATCCTTTGCTCCGTTTCAGTGCAGACGACATGAAGAAATAACTGTTCTAAGCACTTTTACATCTGCATTCTTTGGATTAAGTCTTCTGAAGGCATTTTTAGAGGAAAAAGGAGCAGATTCACACAAAATATTGCAATAAATATCATACAGAGAGATTTGGATTTCGTTCCATCCCTAATGACAATAAATGTTGCACCAAATGACTGGGCAAAGCCTTTTATAATGTCAGTTATTGTTATTATGTAGAATATCGTAATATCGTGAGCCTCCCCATGATATCGCAATAAATATCGTACCGTGAGGTTCATACTGTGACAATATCGTATCGTGAGACTTGGATCTCGTTACATCCCTAGTGCCTAAACACACCAAACTTTACAGTTTTGCACTTAACAGTTTTAACAAAACACACAAAAGGATTTTTTTTGGTGTCTAATTCCAATTCCAATTTATTTATTTATTTTTTTAACTAGAAAAAAACAAATTACACGTTATTTTTTTAATGAAAATCCTACATGATGAAAAACATGTAATACATTTTTTCTTACTTTTATGTGAGTAAACTACAGGAGAACTTTCAAATGAATATCTCTAAATTTAAGAAAAAAATAAATAAATAAATAATAAATAAAATAATAACATAAAAATAAAATGAAATGAAATGAAATAAAATAAAATGAACTGAACTAAAATAAAATAAAATAAAATAAAATAATACAAAACTGCCTTTACCAGTGCACTCTCATCCACAAAGAAAGGGTCTCCAGTCACTTTCTCAAACTTCTTGTCTGGAAATTCAGGTTGACGGTCGGGAATAAAGTTTTCTATGTTGTTTTTCCTGCTCACAGACAAATAATTATTACATTCGACTTTACTGACATTCACGTGACAAAATGAAACAGACAACGAATCAGCAAATGTAGAAAAACTGTCCGATAATACTGGATTGTACCATGTGATCGTGAGCTCAATGAAGTGCATCAGGTTCTGTTTGCCGTGACAAACGGAGCAGGTTTTGTAGCCGTGGCCGTGACACGAGATGCACCTGCAGACAGAGGAAAGAAGAGTATATATATATATTATAGTCATAAATAGTAGATAGTCTCAACATTTTTAGATTATCAGTGTTGGGAAGCGACTGAATACATGTACCGAGAATATGTATTTCTGAATATCAGTTTTGAGTAACTGTATTTTGGTTCATTTGGTGCTATTCAGAATAGAAATGCTCTAAAATCAAAAGAATACATGGCCGTGCTTGATCAAACCATTTAGGCTTTAAATAAATAAATACAGTCGTGGCCAAAAGTTTTGAGAATGACACAAATATTAATTTTGGTACCAGAACGTCCTCCGAGAGAAACGTTTCCCAACCATCCGAGAGCAGTTTGGTGATGAACAAAGCCTTTTCCAGCAAGATGGAGCATAAAGCCATAAAGCAAACGGAATAACTAAATGACTCGGGGAACAAAACGTAAAGATTTTAGGTCCATGGCCACGAAACTCCCCACATCTTAATCCCACTGAGAACTTGTGGTCAATCCTCAAGAGGCGGGTGGACAAAAAACCCCACAAATTCTGACAAACTCAAAGCTTTGATTATGGAAGAATGGAGCCATCAGTCAGGATTTGGTCCAGAAGTTGATTGACGAGGTCTTGAAAAAGAAGAGTCAACACTGCAGATATTGACTTGTTGCATGAACTCAGTGTAATTGTCAATAAAAGTTTTTGATATTTATGAAATGCTTGTAATTATATTTCAGTAAACCATAAAAACGTGTGAGAAAACACCTAAAAACCCTGAAGCAGAAGACCCTGTGAAAATGTAATATTTGTGTCACTCTCAAAACTTTTGGCCACGACTGTACATAACAAACAGTGAAACAAACATAAAGCAGTTTTTAATTCTATGTTTAGTCTTTACATTATAATTTAAATGCAGCTCTGTGTGAAAGAATTCAGAATACAGTATCCGGATTGGCCCAATTGTCAGAATATGTTACAAAATACATTTTAATGCAGGTATTCAGTGTTCTGTATTTATATTTTAAATACTAGTATAAAGTACCCGCTGGTGTTGTTTTGCCTTCAAATATTTTTACTCATTGAGACAAGAATTTTGATCTTGTGATTGTGGTATTTCCCTTTGTTTGCGCCCAGTCAGAAAACAGTAATTACCTCACGTGTAATTTAACCCTCGAAGACCTACGTTACCGTATACGATAACGAGGAATATGTTTTCTGTAACCGCGCAGAACTTTCTAACCGTAAAAGACAGAAACTTCCTTTTCCCCTCTGAAAGTGCAGACATAGAGGTTTCCGTACATTTCTGCGGCTTTATCCTACGTCACACTCACGCTGTGTGATGACGTGAGCAAAACGAGTGTCCAATAGGAACTTTGTTTTCCCCAAACTCATGCGCTCCGTCCATTTTGATCGAGCCAAACTTTGCCAAAGAGTGAAGTGAGTCAAGATGGTCGACTCCTCTGACTGTGTGTGTTTATAACGAGTGAAAAAGTCGCTCTAAGTGGAGTTAATTCTCACACACATGGAAAATTACACATACTGGTCTTTTGTAATTTTTTACCCCTATGAACTAACATCAAGGACCATGTTGTCCACCCTCCTGTGGGCTCACCACCTGCAGAGGGGTTCATAGGGGAAGTCAGGTGCTATGAGTATTGGGCAGCAAACTGCCCCCACGACCCAGCTGGATTAAGCGGAAGAAGATGGATGGATGGATGGATGGATGATTTGCGTAATTGTGCATCCCTTTCTATTTTTATTTAAAGGTTTATTTCACTCAAAATGAACAAATCCAAATGTAATTTCCACCAGGGAAATGCAGAAGTGCTGTGGCTCTGGCCCTGGACCTGACAGGAGCTGTTTCCAGAACTGGACCAGAAAAGTAATGGAGCAATTGCACTTTTTTTAGTTTTTAGGGCAGTAAGGATATTTTTAATTTACTTACAGATTTGATGTTTTGCATTTTTGTAGCTGAGGCCCTAAATTAAGCATTTTTCATGTCCAAAAAGTTGTGTGTTTTGTATAAAAGAGTGCGAATTTTATTTTCTGTTGTTTTTTTTCATCTCTATTTCTGGTCCTGTAGCTTTTATTACAGCCTCATGACACAACTACAGCAGCAGATTGTGAAATAACAGGTTGTACTGAACAAAAGGAGGTAGAACACTTCATTAGGGGGTAAAAGGGGCAGTTTTAAAAGCAAAATTAAGAAAAAAATCCAGGCGAGGAGAAATGTACTAAAATTGCCCTCAGGTCTTCAGGGGTTGAAGTGTAAATGACGAAAACCTCGGCTCCACAGTGTGGTGGATTCCTCTGCCATCACTGCAGTACCATCGCTGAGCCAAGGGGGGAGCACTATCTAGTTTGTTTTGTTAAGTTAGTTTAGTTAATGTTACTTTATTAGTGTTTATTTTCTGTAGTATAATTATTTGTTTTTGTGTTGTTTTAATTGTTTTAGTCCTGGGCTATTTAAGAAGACCTGTCCCCTGTCTGACTTTAAGTTCTCTCAGTTTGGGCCCAGTTTTTGTTTATGTTTTTTGCTTGTGTTAAATTACTTTGGACTTTATTAAATTTAAACTTCTTTTTAAACCTTGTCCCTTGTTTTCTCTGTTTGGCCCCTGACACAGTCTCTGCAGACACAGGGGCAGGTTTAGAGCGGATTTGAACTGACCACAGCTGATTTAATTTCATTATGTTGTTATGTAAAGTTCAGCTGCTCTGATGCATGAGCTGTTCACACACACACACACACACACACCTACACCTACAAATACACACACACACAGCTACAAACGCACACACACAAACATGCACACCTACAAAGACACACCACACACACAGCTACAAACACACGTGCACACACACAACACACAAACACCTATAAACACACACACACACACACACACAGCTACACACACACACAAACCACACACCTACAAAGACACACCACACACACAGCTACAAACACACACACACATCTACAAACACACACACCCCTCCAAACACACACACCTACAAACGCACACACACAAACCACACACCTACAAAGACACACCACACACACAGCTACAAACACACACACATCTACAAACACACACACACACACACATCTACAAACACACACACACACCCCTCCAAACACACACACCTACAAACTCACACACACAAACCACACACACAGCTACAAACACACACACATCTACAAACACACACACATCTACAAACACAAACACACACCCCTCCAAACACACACACCTACAAACACACACACACCTACAAACGCACACACACAAACCACACACCTACAAACACACACACACCTACAAACACACACAAGGTGGTTGAAGTTAGTTCCATATGCACTGGTAAAGCCGCTGCTGCGACACCACAGCAGAGTCCAGCACTGGGTTCATCACAAAACAAAATGTGTTTGAGATTTGCTCTTATTAATGTGGAATGTTTATCATAAAACAGGCTGCCAAGGTTTTTAAACATAGAAATTAAAAAGTCGCACCAGTCAAAAATTGCATAATGACGAAGACAAAAAATATATATACATAACATATATAAGTCGCATTTTTTTCTTTTATAAAATCAGAGACCAGGAAGAGACATTTCAACACTTCAAACCGTCGTCCTCAGTGTGGAAGTCTGCTGCAGTTTTTGGGAAGTCATTGTCCGTGCTCTGATCGAGGCGGTTGCGTTACGTGAAGCAGTAACAGCTTTTTTTCTTTTCTTCGTTGCAGTTCGAGTATCTGCTGCTTTTAACTAGTCTCTTAAAAGTTTCTCGCTCACTCCATACTTTCTTTCTGCTGCTCGATTGCCGTTTTCAGCTGCATATTTCAGCACTTGCAGCTGTAATATGCAGAATATGATTTTCTTTTTAGAGGCATTTGTGTTCAGTCTTTCTCATTTGTCTTCATAAATTGATGTTTAAACTTGGGAGCAGCAGATACTCGCACACAAGCCTGGAGCGCCCCCTCGTGACCGTCAGTGCGAAAATAACAAACATGTGTCACTATATTTTAATATATAAGTCGCACCTGAGTATAAGATCACCCAAACAATGAAAAAAAGTGTGACTTATAGTCCAATAAATATTTCCATTGTATAATATTTACTTCTGCACATTCTGCAGGCTACAAATACCTTGGATCTAGGACAGGACTAAACCAAGACCAACTCAGTTTTGACTAAAAATGTATGAACTTTCTAGCAAAATAGCAAATTATAGCATTTTTTCAGATAGACCCACATGAACGTACATTACCTTTTGCGTCCTCGACCTCGGCAGGAAGAACACTGCTTATTTCTGGATCGACCGTGACCGTGGCAAAAAGTGCAGCGTTTCTGACCAAAAAAAAAAAGAAAACCAATGAACAGAAAATCTTTTGTATAACCTCCTCTTGACTGACTGCCGCCTACCAACACATGCACAGTGCAAAGAAATGATATGCAAACAAAACAATCCAACCAAAAATGGTCTATGTGAACTACACCGCTCATTTTTCCAAAGCCCGGACAGAAACCAACCATGCCACGTCCAAAGCAATGTCCACAGCGAGTCCTTCCACATCCATGGCACGTATGGCAGTTCTGAAAGAGGAATTATCCATCAGACTTTATATATACAACCCTTTACAGCACACAAAGTAGTAGTAGTAGTAGTTCATTGTGTCATTTTGCAGCACTACAAACAAAACAAAACGTAGACTACAATCGATCATGACCAAAAGGGTTTAGGCTAAAGTAAAAGTGCTTATAATGCCAAACCCTATTAAACAATGACAGAATTTCAAGACAGAAAAGCAGCGAATGAAGAGCAAGTTTGCATTTACAATTTCACTTACGACTTGCTGTATATATAAGAGACAAAATATAAATTAAAGAGAGAGAATTTTGGACATGGGGCCTCATTTCCTCGTGAGCCAGAGTGTTGGAGACGTGTGGAGGCACTTTTTTTTTTAAATCTTCTATCCAGTCCTTGTGTTTGGAGAGGTTGGCCGTCTTACCCACTCCACAGGGCAACTAAGGCAAACCAGATTATTGATGTGAACATCTGTGTCGATAGAATAATGTCTGAAATTAATCTAACCTTGCATCTCATAAATCGTCGCATGTTGAGGAACTATTTTCTCATATATCAGTCCGCCGCTGCCGAGCTTCTATCAGGAAGTACAACTCACTGCTGCTCAGACATAAATCCTTCAAATACAAGATTGGTTTTACATCTGAAATGATTCTATCCACAGAGACATTTACAGTCGTGGCCAAAAGCTTGGAGAATGACACAAATATTACATTTTCACAGGGTCGGCTGCTTCATTGTTTTTAGGTGTTTTCTCACATGTTTTTATGGTTTACTGAAATACAATTACAAGCATTTCATAAATATCAAAAGTTTTTATTGGCATTTTTTCATGCAACAAGTCAGTGTTGACCAGTGCAGTGTTGACCCTTCTATTTCAAGACCTCGTCAATCAACTTCTGGACCAAATCCTGACAGATGCCCGTTCATTCTTGCATAATCAAAGCTTTGAGTTTGCCAGAATTTTTTTTTTTTTTTTTGTCCACCCGCCTCTTTAGGATTGACCATAAATTCTCAATGGGATTAAGATGTGGGGAGTTTCGTGGCCATGGACCTAAAATCTTTACGTTTTGTTCCCCGAGTCATTTAGTTATTCCGTTTGCTTTATGGTTTTATGCTGCATCCTGCTGGAAAAGGCTTTGTTCATCACCAAACTGCTCTCGGATGGTTGGGGGAAGTTGCTCTCGGAGGACGTTCTGGTACCGAAATTAATATTTGTGTCATTCTCAAAACTTTTGGCCACGACTGTACATGGACAGTCTGGAGTTCTAATAGTTTTTCCTCGGGTCTGTGGAGTGGGTCAGACTGTTTTTAGCGGCAGGACGACTGTGGCCATTGACATGCACTAGCCTAGCACCAGCAACCTCTGCAAATACAAGGACTGGAGGGAAGATTTAAAAATCTGTCTCCACACGTCTCCAACACTCTGGATCACGAGGAAATGAGGAACTATGTCCAAAATTCCAAACTGTACCAACAGAATATCAAAAACTTAAAAACGATGAAAAAACTTAAAAAACGATGAAATAAAAAAATTGTGAAAGTGTCACTGCATTACTGAGTGTTGAAGGTTTTTAGCTTGGATTAAAACAGGTCAGAGTCTATGATAGTGCACATATCGGGGGGCAGTTTGCTCCAAAGTCTGGGGCCTGTGACAGAAATTATGTGTTCAAACAATGAGGACTGATATTCCTAAACCTTTACCATTGCATAAGTAATTTAACTTCTCAGAGGACAATATTCAGCAAAGGGATATGCTGTATATCTGTTCAAAGTGATGGCATTAATTAGACAGATCCATACATACTCTGCAAAAAAAACTTGGCCAAAATTTAAGGTACAAACACTTTAATCTATCAGTAAATTATTTAAAGTTACTGACATTATCTGTCCATGCAGCAAGATCACTTTATTTGACAAGTTATGTTTAAATAAACGGCCTCTACACTAGATTTAAGCCGTTTCTGGTCTAGTAAGTATAGATAATAAATCTGAAAACAAGACAAATAACCTGATATAAGTTTTAAAGTCTTGGCCAGATCAGAGAAATTTGCAATATAAGGTTTAATATTTGTCCCAACAGCTGAGAGAAATTCATCATTCATCATTAAGAGATACAAAAGCACATTTAAAAACACGTCACAATAAAAACAACAGCTGTGGTTTGAGTTCAGTGGAGTTCGGAGAAGCAATGGCATTTGGAATAAAGGATTTTTTGTGTGTTTTTAGAGGCCAGAGCTGCTAAAAAAAATCAATAACCAGGAACTCAAAAGATCGGTGGACATCAGCAATAAAGGACATCTATCTAATGGGAAAACATAACTCACACACTGAGATTGTAAGAGGCTCAAACGAAGAAATAATTGAGAAAATTGACATTACTAGTTTATATGCAAAAGTAGAATATTAAAGTGTCACCCAGGCTTGTGTTTTTATTATTAAGTTTTCAAAATTGACCAAATCCAATAAAAACAAAGACAAAACACAGCGCAGCCAGCCGTACCTTTACAAAAGAGGAGTGCGGCACGCGGACCTTGACGACCTGGTCAGTAAACCTCTGAGGTAGAGACACAGGGATGTCCCAGGGAGGAGGACTCACGCCAAAGTGAGGCCCGTCCACGGCCTGGCCTGTCAGTAGAGAGCAAAACTTTAGAAATATTATCAAAAAGAGCTGTTATCTGCATGTATACCCTTCGTTTCAGAATGCTAAAGTCTATTAAAAGGTCCTATATTACACAAAATTGGCTCTTTTTAGGTGTTTGAGCTGTTTATTGTTGTTTATTATTAGTTTGTCTACATCTCCAAAGCTCAAAATTCTCTGTTCCACCTTGTGATCTCATGAAGCAATAGTTTTCCAGGGTTCCTAAAGGTTTCTGCAAGTTAAATTCAAGTATTAATTATACCATAGTGTTATTATAAGACCTTTTTAAGTCTATTTACATCAAAACTTAAAACAATAAAATGATCACTGCAGATTCATAGACTTTAAACACACAAAAACACTTCTGGATTATCCCATAAGATGTATTTCAATTTGCATTTTGAGGGAGAAAGGGCCAAAAGGATACCTCAAATATGCACAAAGAAAACAAAGCACAAACCCAGGTATGTTTTTGAAAATGAGCTAAAGTTGTAAAAAACAATCCAACAATGATCTCGACACAGAAAGTAGAAGTTTACCACTGTACGGCTCAAACTGCCAGGCACTGGATCTGGTCTCCGTGTAGGTCTCCAGTCTGTACTACAAGAGAAAACAACTTATCATTAATACATGACACTTTGGTCACTGTAATATATCACATCTTTATTATAGTGAATGTTCATATACCCTGTAAACTGTGATGGCTTTGAGATCTTTAAAGGTGAGGTTTCGGGCTGGTTTGGCGCTGTATCTCCATTTGGATTCAGCGAACTTCACTAAAGCTTCTCGGGCCACGTCTTCGGACACTGTGGGCACCCTAAGGACACCACAAAAAAGGATGAAACTTTTAGGTCAGAACACTGTGACGACAGACCTGATACAGGATTTACTAGAGAGTCAAAAGTATCGAACTATCAGCCTTAAATCTCCAGCACAGGCCGATATTCATGTGCATAAAGCTGCTCAAATACTGCTCAAAACATGACTGCACTGCTCCCCTGAAGGTTCGTGGTTAAAAAAAAGGGCTGTTCCGTAATGTAATATTAAATCAGTTCTACATATTGGGGTCATGAAAATAAAGCAAAAGTCAGAGCTCATAATCGCTTGGCACTATTTTCTCTCTGGTCGTATCACTGCTGCCTCCAGGTGAAGCTGCGCACGAATCCAACACTTTTTTCAGTAGTTCTGCAGAGTTTACGTGCTCAGACTTTTGACCGCAGCGACGTGAGAGCTACAGCGATAAGTATATAAGCTTGTATAAACTATAGAAGAATATATATAAAAATGGTGCAGACTTGTGATTCTCCAGGAACAACAAAACTCCAGGTTCTTCAGGTTCTTGTCCCTCTGTCCCTCCTGTTTCTCTCTCTGCTGTTCTGACTCCATCTGGTGAATTTGGGCATCAGTATATTCGGGTTCATAAAGATCTCCCCTTGGCTCTGTGCTAAAGGCCATGTCTTCATCGTCAGTGTCGTGGTCACACATGTCGTCGTGAACTTTCCGAGCTGGAAACACAGTGAAACAAGCGCGGCGCCACCTGGAGGCAGCGCAGTGATACGACCAGAAAGAAAATAGTACCAAGCGATTATCAGGTCCGACTTTTTCGTGGTTCACGTTTTGTGACGCAAATGTTTTACTCTTTTGAACACATATTGTTTTGAGAAGAAGAACACTTTATTTTCGTGACTCCAGCCAACTTGCCGGACACTTTCATCAGCACCAAAACCGGGGAAGAACTCGTCTCACCGGACGCTGTCGGGAGGTAAGTCAGTGTTGATGTGACACTGCTGACGGGGACGTACAGATTCATGTAAAAAGCCCAAACTGTCCCTTTAAGTCGATTAGTTGATGATTAGGTTAGTTCTAGTCTATGAACAAAAGTCACTCTGCTTTGATATGTATGTAATTTGTATTTCTGTATAAATACTGAGCGCTGAGACACTCTGGGCTGGTGAGGAGAGGCTGTTGGTCTAGGCCCTGTCCATATCTGCTGCATGAATAAACCTTTGTCTGTATTCCAAAAACTCATCGTGCTCTGCAAATGGACTAATTATTTATCATCAAGAGATACATAATTTTTTCCACCGCAGTTTCAGGTGAGGAATATGAATTTACTTAAGGACAAAACGGCTAAATAAAAACACCAGAAGGGGCGACGTCTTTTCAATACAAAGTGAAGTGGAGCTGGAGTTGGATCTGCTCACTTCCTGTTTGGCACGTGGCCGCTCGCAGGTTCACCACGTCCATTTATACACACAGTCTATGGACATTCCACAGTGTGGCATTAAACAGTTATTCATGTATTCATTACAGCAGTTTTTTTGTTTGTTTTTTCCTCCAAAATACATGAAAAGCGTGCATTCTTACGGCGGGTGCGGTCGCCTCTCCACAAATCTGACCTGTTACTTGACCCAGCCTTTGTAATACCTATTCTAAGCCCTGTAGTGCACTCTTTAAACACAGAATACACAATACATAGACTTCATTCGGCTTTATTCGCCTCACCGGACATTGGGCGCACAAAATAGAAGTGGACCTTTCCTGAATCGCTTTGGAATGATCCTGAGCTGTATCAGATCAAGTGTAACAGCAGAGACTCGGATACGCCCACGGACACTGTGGAACCGACTCGGACGATTAAACGACCAAACGGTAACATTAAAGAAAGTGCTGCACTGCAAGTTTAATAAACCTAACCAAGATTTATTCTCTTAAATCTAGACAAAAACCTTATTTATCTTGTTTTAAGGGATATTTACTAAATGACTGCTAAATACGTAAGATTATGAAGCTTAATACTATACTACTATATTACGATTTTTCTTAGTTTTTATATTTATAAATTAGTTAAAATGCACAAAATAAAATAAATAAACACGTGTTAAGATGGTTTTCAAGAGATTTTTTATGGATGTAAATCAGTCGATCTTGAACTGAAATTGTCCAGTATCGTCTCTGCACCTTTTTGTTTGTAAAATGGAAAGATTAAAAGATTTAAAAGTTTTAGGAGAACGCTGCAATTTTTGGTAATTAGTCATTAAAATAAAAAATAAAATTAAAAAATTCATTAAGATCCATTCACTGAAATCAAGAATAAAACAGTCAATAACAAGCTTTATATTCTAGTTTTAAGATTTTTCATCTTAATTTATTCTTAGAATTAGTGTTTTATGCTTTATTTTAGATCACTTAAAACTTAGATTATTGCTTAAAATAAGTGATTTTATCTTATTTTGAGAATTATGAAGGCACAGATATATTTTCTTATTTTAAGTTTTCTTGATAAGTAAATTTCACTCACTGCACTGGACAATTATTTCACTTTTTAACTTAAAACAAGTGTATTTTTCTAGTTATATGGAGGGGTATTTGTGTAGTGTGCGGTTTCAAGTTGAAAATCACATTCTACACTGGAAAAAAACAATATCTCGTTAAGTTAAAATGACTTAAATTAAGAACATTTTACTTTGAGTAGATTCATCTTGACAAGTGAAATGATCTGCCAGTGGAATAAGTGTTTCTTTTCTTAATTCAAGCAACATTTGATTTGATTTCTTATTTTAAGTGTAAAAACTTGTTTTCCTTATTTTAAGTGTAGCAAGATGTATTTTCATATTTTAAGTACAAAAATCTTACTGCACTGGCAGATCATTTTACTTGTCAAGTGAAATTTACTAAAATCCTGGTAAAACTTTCTTAATCCAAGTCATTTTAGCTTGACTAGATTTAGTTTTTTGCAGAGTAGTGACTAAATAAAGAGTGTTTTTATTATAATTATCATATCAGAGTCTGTATTGAGTGTCAAGACTATTCCTTAGTCTTGACACGGGGTCGGTTTGGCTGCTAAAGGTGTCGGAAAATCTGTAAAAACATGTGATCTTGTATTAGTTTGTCAGTTCATTTGCATTTGAGTCTTTGTCACTTCTCCTGGACGCAGTTAAAATGTGTATTATAAGCTATTTTAAGTAGAAATAACATAAAATATTAAACAATACACAATACATAGACCTCCTGTGGCTTTCTTTGCCTTACCGGACGTTGGGCACCAGGGTATTCCGGTCTTGCTCGGGCTGGGGGTTATAGGCGGGGGGCGGAGGGTACAGGGGGTTGTCATCTGATAAACATAATGAAAGATTTTATTCAGCAGGAAAATATGAAAACTGGAATAGAGAAATGTTTTTTTATATATATAAATGAGGATAATACCTTCTTTGTGACCCTGGTATCCGTGAATGACGTCCAGCCAGCCAGGAGGGGGCGCCGACGGGCCCTCTTCAGGTATGTTGGGGTCAAAGGCACCTGGGAAACAAAAAAAGTGTTATCATGACAGGCCTAAATGCAGTGATTATGAGTGTATCCTAAATGTAATATTTTGGCATTTACGCACGTCTCCACAATAAATACATGAACAAAAATGTTAAGGATATTTAAAGAGCATATTTTTAGACTCCCAAACACATTTAACCATTATCTGCTGGCTTCTAAAGTGCGGCAAACATGAGAATCAGAAATGGCGTGTTCAGTGTAGTTTTTGCAGAGTAGGGCCCGACTGATATGGATTTTTTTGCAGCTGATATGATACCGATAAACTGGGAGTTGGAGCTGCCGATATAATTGTTGATATATTTTGTGATGTAAAAATTCACTGTAAATCTTCAGCTGTTTTTAAAACTTAGGTTTGGCTCTACTGGATTTTCAGTTGGGTTTATTTAGGCGACATTTATTGTTCTTCTGCCTCTTTACGTCATATTTAAAGACAGTAGTTCGGCCTAATGGCATTTTTGTATCATATTCTAGCCCGTAAAGAAACTGTAAGAAAATTTGTACTATTAGCTTTAATTAATGATATGCATAAATGCGGATCATTCACACCTCTATTCACAGTTAAATGTTAATCCGGTTAATCCAGGTAAAGTGTGGACAGCCACTATAGTCACTTTACATTAAGACAATATAAGAGAAAATAGGCTGTTTATGTGTGGTAGTTTACAGTAGCTAAGTGCTAACGAATGAGAAATAATAAGCTCCAAAACCCACACAAGAGCGTTTAAAGCCCGTTTTATGGCTGCACACTGGTAAAAACAAGAGCAGTTCGGCATCGTAGACATAGACAAATGACTCCGCAGATAAACACTGATGCAGAGCCACATATTAGGACATTTATCTGTCTGTAAACTGGATTAAATGGGCGGAATATAGAGAGTCTGAGCTTTATAACGAGGGATAACACGTCCATGTAGAGTATCAGCCCATATTGGCGATACTGTCTGGAATGTTTCACAGTTTGGCATTAAACTTTTCTATCTTCATGGAGACCAACCCAGAGCAAGTTACAGGTCAGATCTGAGGGGAGGCGACTCCGCTCACAGTCAGAATGTTGTTTTTTGAAGTAGTGTCTAAATAAAGAGTGTTTTTATTCATTAATTCATTAATTCATTATTATTGTTTTTATTCATTAATTCATTATTAATCATTATGGTCTCAGAATCTGTATTGAGTATCAAATCTACTCCTCAGTATGGAAATGGGTCGGTTTGGCTGCTAAAGGTGAAGTATAATCTGTAAAAACATGTGAGCTTGTATTAGTTTGTCAGTTCATTTGTTTTTCAAGGAACTTTCGAGCTATAAAACCACCTGTGATTTAATAAATGTAAGTTAGAGCTGTTTAATGTCATACTGATGATTTAGCCGATGTGTCTCCAAGTGCCCATATCGGCCAACCGCTATATCGGTCGGACCCTCTGCAGAGAGTTGCCATTAAAGCCCCACTGTGTAACTTTTTACGCCCCAAGAAGGCTAAATTAAAAACACGTTTGTTTGTTTTTCTATGATGATTTTGTTGCATTGAAATTTAAAGTGACCGTATGTAAATCACGGAAGTCAGTGGAAAGTCAACTGCATGATTCCACGAAAACAGAAAATTAAAGCCACACTGAGGAACATTCTCCGTGAAGATAGGTAAGCCTTATTCTAAAATATAAAATATTAGAGCCAAAGGAACAACATTTCCTCCAGGGCAATTAAGAGTCAGGTTTGTGGAGATGCAAGCCCGCTCAGAGTAAAGACACATGTTTATCTATGTACAAAAAACACCCTATTTCTTGACAAAAAGTTACATACTGTGGCTTTAAATAAAAACATGCATCCTTATTACTGTATGTGTGGGTTTGCATCACCCAGAAAGCCCCAGAAATTGACAGAATTTCTTTAAGATTTACTGTAAAAGCAAAACAGTTAAGAGTTAAAAGAGTCTGACGAAGGGCAGATGAGGTTGGATTATGTCAGGGGCAGGAAGGGAGGATGGGGCATACTTCACCTCGGCTCAGGAAACAGGCCCAAAGCGGGAGAAGTCTCATTATAAAGATCTGTGTGTAGTGTAGAAAAAAAACAATAAAACAAAGCAAAACTCATCTTTTATGAGTGCAGGAAAGAATATGTACTTGGTTCTTTGGTATCCACACACTACAGACACACAATCCATCAGTTTCTCTGCACTTTCCTATGATTTTGGTCTTATAGTTTTTTTTTAAATGTGAATGTGTAAATTGTTTTATCACCCAGATTATTCCAGATTAACACCTCTGATGGAGACGCATCGACTTTTCAGGCTCGTCCTCACATTATCTTCATGGAGTCCAGAGTCCGGTAACCAGATCAAGTTACAGGTCAGATCTTTGGAGAGGCAGAGCGCCTGTTTTTCAAGGTATTTTTGAGTTATAAATAGGGCTGGGTATCGATTCAAATTCCAAAAATCGTTTTGATTCCAATTCTCAAGATTCAGAATCGATGATCACGAATTGATCCGATCTGGATTCGGGTCAGTGTTATTAAAACCGTTTTTGAGCTGTTGCCTGAGCTGTTCCAGTGGTTCCTCTGAGGCCGGTTGTGTTTCCGCTGTACTTCACCTAGGGCTGGGCGGTATACCGTTTGAACCGGTATACCGGTAATTTTTATTTTTATGATATGAATTTTTTATTTACCGCCATACCGTGTGTGCGCGCATATGTCGGCAACACAGAGCGGCGGAACGTCGCACAGCGGTAGATTGAGCGGGGGCTGTTTTTCAGTGTTACACCAAACAAGCCAACAAGCCAGGTAAGGATAGCGAGTTGAGTAGAAAGTAAAATCTGCATCTTCTCCCCAATCTCTGCGTAACGTTGGCACTGCAGCACAAAACACTACACAGACGTCCCTGGTAGGCGCGTTTGCTAAAAGGGACCGTCTGTGTAGTGTTAGGCGCGTTTGCTAAAGGGACCGTCTGTGTAGTGTTAGGCGCGTTTGGTAAAGGGACCGTCTGTGTAGTGTTTTGTGACACGGGCGAGGCCTTGAGTGCGTGAGCCGCGCACTCCGTCTAAAGGGACCGTCTATGACAAGAAAAGCAAACGTTGGAATGATATTACCAACTCTATCACACTCCACTTAGCCAAAGACAAAAATACCGTTAAATACCGTGATACCGTGATAATTTAAAAAAAATACCGTGATAACAATTTTTGGTCATACCGCCCAGCTCTAACTTCACCTCCATTTGTCCTTCACATCTCTTTGCTTCTGTCCAGCGCATCTTTGTCTTTATCGTTTCTGAACCTGAAATGGAGCCAGACGGAGCTTTGAGTGTTTCTGGCATCTTCAAACCCGGGACTTGGCTCACGCTGCCTCTAGTGTCCGACGTCATGTTCACAGTTTTGATACAGTCAGACCGAATTCAATGACGCGACGAGTGGGGTTAAAGTTCCCGTGGGAAAATGTATTAAAAATTGAATCGATCTTTGGACGTACGAACCGACCTTAAGGAATTAATATGCAAATCGATTCAGAATCGGAAAATCGATTTTTTTAGCACAGCCCTAGTTATAAAGCTGTGGAACATTTCAGGGAGAGCAATGACATGTCCAAGGAGAAAAGCATTTGACAGACCCTCCACCAGAAAAGTTACACAATGCACCTTTAACTGTATCTTTTCTAGGGGTGGGATGAAGCAATCCACAACACAGTGTCCACAAGAACAAGATGACATTTTTACATCATTCATAATAAATAAATAAAGTTCACAACCATTATCATTAGTAGTAGTATTAGTATTATTTATTTTATGTAATCGTTTACTTTAGTGGTCACTGTAGTATCACTTTTTGGAAATACAGCTTCTGAAATCACTAACTCATCAGGTCTTCTTTTTTTATTTTTATTTATTTATTTGGTAAATTCAGAGTAAAATCATCTCACGAGATAATTTTCCTCATGTGTGCACCACCCTGAGGCTTGATCCATCCCCTCGATGTTACACATTTACACCTGTACAAACAGGTAAGTGCTTTGTGGTGTGGTTTTGTACGTTTGCATGGTACAAAATTCAATATTCACAAGCAATAATATTTCATTACACATCCACAATTAAAATCATAATGCAAACAAATACATAAAAACATTACAATAATATACAATTACTTGCTTAATTACTTAAAAGCGAGTTGGCTCAGCACATGTGGTGGAAAATAGCAAAGTACAAAAGGAAAAGTCCAATACTTGAGTAAAATTTTTAGGTATCTGTACTTTACTTAACTACATTTTGCAGTGGATACTTTTTACTTTTACTTCACTAGATCTGAGAGCAGGTATCTGTACTTTCTACTCAACTACATTTTAGATCTGGACTAAAAAGTAAAAAGTACTTTTCGTTTGAGACCCGCTGAAAAGGCTGAGACTTATTTTTAGCACATTTCATTTGAGTTTCTGTCCCAACTTTGAGCAAACCAAATACACAAAAACCCAAAAACCTGATGAATCACTTAAAATCAGTTGAGTTATTTAGCAAAAACACTACGTTTGATGCTTTAATTGTTCTAAAAATCTCTGCAAAAATACTTCTCACTCTTAAAGTATTATTTTAAACAAGTACTTCAATAGTTTAAAGCAGATTTTTTCATGTTATACTTTTACTTGAGTCTTTTGTCCGTGTATCTGTACTTTTATATAAGCAACAAAACTTCAGGAGTGCTTCATTCAGCAGTGAAAACGACTCAACGTCTCCTAACAACAGCTACGACTGACTGACGAGCACAAAGCCTAAACACATGAAGAGCGAAATCCAATCCTGTCCACTTCATTTATTTATATTTCATGAACAAAACTGTTTCAAAAGTGCTGCACAACACAGATCAACTGCAATAAAATATAATCCAGCCAGGATAAAATGCCTTGAATTAAGAAAATTTGATCGTCATTTGAGTAAATTTCACTTGACAAGTAAAAAATATTATTAAAAGTGAAAAAAAAATCATAGCAGACTCAGATGGTCGATGTCAATATTATGGTCCAAAGCAAGAAAAAATCTGACGAAGGCTTTTAACCGAAACGTAATTTAAAAATGAAAAAAGCTTTTGGACATCTGAGTGTGTTATGCTTTTTTTTCCACTTTTAAGCTGCTGCTCATTGCATTTGCACCTCTACAAGAACTTTGGTGTGTGTTTTCTGTTTCATTTGAAGTAAAATTATCTACCAATGGAACAAGACTTTTTCTACTTAAAATATGAAAATATACCTTACTCCTCTTAAGATGACAGACCATTTTACTTGTCAAGTCGAATCTACTTCAATAAAGTACAATGTTCTCAATATGAATCATTTTAACTTGCCTAGATATTGTTTTCTGCAGGGTGGAGAATTAAAATAAAGCTCTATTTAACCCCACTAGTCCTCATTAAGACAATAACACTAGTAAAAGTCTAATAATAAGAGCAAAAATACTAATAAATAAAATAAAAGACACAGAGGATCACACAACAAGCAACTCAGTGAATGTCTCAGATCTGCACATTGGCTTTGGTTGTAACAATGCAACGATGATGTAAGTGATGTTTAATGTAAAATTCTCCGAAATTAACTCGACTAAAAAGCTCAAGCAAAAAAAGGACTATATTATATTATATTTGTATCAGTTCCATCAACATGACTAAGGCCATGTACACACGTAGCCGGGTATTTTTAAA
Source organism: Odontamblyopus lacepedii (assembly GCA_034769755.1). Classification (NCBI taxonomy): domain Eukaryota; kingdom Metazoa; phylum Chordata; class Actinopteri; order Gobiiformes; family Gobiidae; genus Odontamblyopus; species Odontamblyopus lacepedii. The sequence goes on along the minus strand of CM068346.1, from coordinate 38,546,124 downwards.
ACCGAACATTCCCCCCTTCCTCCGTTTATAAAAATTGTTTTATCCACACCACCTCGTCTTCGAAAAAAATACCTTCCACACATAACCGAGCATCTGCGTTTTCAACCACATTCATACGCATTCCAAACCTGTAAATGGCGTTATTTCCATCACTTCGCCGTCACTTCCGCCTAAACTTAAACAACAGAAAACATGGCGCCGAGCTCCTTTGTCTGGACACACTCGGAGTCAGAATTGCTCCTAAACAAATTAATGCTCCCACAGCTCTCAAGAAACGACTCTGGTCCATAGTCTGCTTTGGCTTTGGCTTTGGCTTTTGCAGTCGCCTAAACAAATGTCGCACGTTTGACGTCAGGGCAGATTCATAGTTTTTGGCGCAGACAGTGACGTTTTAAAACACAAAACCCCAGTTATCTCTGTCCACACAAACAGGCATAAACGGAGTTTTCAAAAACCTTCACTTTGGCCGGAGTTTTCCCTGAATACTCGTTTTTGATCCGTGTTCGTGTGGATGACAGGTCAAAACGCAGCAAAACATCTTCGGTTTATCAGATACGTTTATCCGGCTACGTGTGGACAAGGCCTAAAACTGCAAACAACAAGTGAAGTCAAATACTCGGCTTTCCTTTCTGTTTTTCTATTGACTCAAGGCAGGTTTATTTGTATAGCACAATGAGCACATCAAGTATATAGTATTAAAGTCATTAATGCAAACAAATAAAATACTTTAAAATAGGGTTGTGCCGATCCGATTCAGTATCAGTCCCGGCTCCCGATCCGGCTCTTTTATGAGTATCGGACAGTATTGGATTCAGTCACGTGATCGGACCGATTCAGTTTCACATGTTTTCGCAGCAGTGATGCGTTTTTACTGCAACCGTAAATCAAAACGCCGCCGTGTCGCTGTGTGGGTCTTTTCACTACAACAAAACGAGAGTCAAACAGCGACGCAAACGCTGCAAACAAACAGCTTCTGGTGGAGGAACCAGCAGAGCCACTTTAACACGAACAATTTGATTCGTCACTTACAAAAGAATCATCTGGACGAGTTTGAGATTTACAAGAGCAAAGCGACAAACACAGGAGGAGGCGTTTCACAGAAGGTAAAGGTCGGTGAGGCTTTCGTCGTCTAATGGACTTTCTGGAGCTAAGGTACGAACTTCCTTCACGACACATCACGGAGACGCCACTACCGGAGATATATATATATTTTTAAAAAGGGTATCGGATCGGTATCGGAAAGAGCACTCCTTAAAAATAAATAAAAAATTGGATCGGAAGCCAAAAAAATCTTGACCAGGACGTCTCTACTTTAAAGTGCATTGTGTAACTTTTCTGATGGAGGGTCAAACGTTTTTCCTCCATGTAGATGTTCTTGACTTGTTTCACAGTCTGGCATTAAACTGTTCTATCTTCAAAGAGACCAAGTTACAGGTCAGATCTGTGGAGAGGTGACCCCCGCTCACAGTCAGAACGCCTGTTTTTTCAAGGTACTTTTGAACTATAAAACCACCTTGTAGCGGCCAAAGTAGACTTTATGTTGATATAAATAGAAATTAATGTATAAATATATAAATAATTTGATTTGAATTTGTAATTTCATAGAAGTACATTTCATGATTAAAAATGATGAATGTTATGTAGGAAAGTTTAAAGAATGAGAATTCATATGTATAGATTACCTATTTTACATAGACTAAAAATGTGTACTGTCGCTTTAAGAAATCACTTGGTTTGGTTTCTTTGAAAAGCGCCTCGCGCTTCTCCTTAGATCTCGAGAAGCCGTGGAAGCGAACAGTTTTTCTTACCTGTCTGACCGACTGACTCTCTGATTTAGGAGCTTTTTATTTTCATTAGTTGCTAGTGTATTTAATTCATGTGTGTTCATAATTGTTAAGAAGAAGAGTAAACTTCAACTTTCATTTCAAGACGTTTTTTGAGTGGATTTATTACAGTTATAGTACATGAACAATGGCAGTGGAAACAGCAACTTTGGGTCGGAGATTTCATCAGCGTAAGAAATAGCACTTTCTCAAGGTCTCACAAAGAACAAGCCTCTACATTAGTAAGAAAAACTAGCTTGACATTGGACTATAGACTGTTGGAGAGGTTTGCTGAAACTGAAAAGAAGATTCATTGAGGGATTTATCGTCGGACTTCTGTACTAGCATGATCATGCGCTGCAGGCGTGATTGGTGAGTGCACAAGTGGCTCGTGGCTGTTACGTGACTGTTGCAAGTGGAATCGGAAAAAAAAAAAATACGATCTGAAAGAGAAAAGCAATCATGTCGGATGAAGAAGAAAAGAAGGTAAGCCCTACGAGGGATAAACGTTTGGTTAAACCAACAAAAGTGTCATTGGAACATAATTTGCAAACAAGAATAAGCTCCAGAAGAGCCAAGCTAGGAAAATTGACTGAGAAAAGAAACGAATTGCTTGCTTTAATGGACGATGATGTAAATCTAGAAAATGCACAGGAAGTGTTAATCAAGTATGAAGAGCTGATAAGAGAATTCAGTAAAATAAATGCTGATGTGAAAGACCTGTACAGTCAGATTGAATGTATAGAGACCATGAAGGCAGATCAAAGTGATTGGTTTCAGCCAAGATATGATGAGCACTGTAAATTTGTGCAAGAAGTTAATTCATGGAAACAAAATGTAATCCATCGCATTGAAGTGTCTAAAAAAGTGAACAATGAGATAAATCCTGAAGATAGCGCTTCAGCTACATCCAGAAAGAGCCAAGCCAAGTCTGTCTCTGCTGTCTCTGTGACATCAGTAGCTCGCTGAGCATCTAAAAGTTGAATTGAAGAAATCTACTTTGTTAACCAAGGCAGCTACATTGAAACAAAAAAGAGCTTTGGAGGAGCAAGAGCTACAGCTTAAGGCTGAAAAGGAAGAATTGGAGTTACAAGGAGAAATTGCTGAATCAGATGCACAATTAGCTGTGCTAAGACAATTTGAAGAAGACTCAGATGTGTCGAGAAGCTCTAGTGGCAGTAGAGTGAATCCACTGATGGCTACCCAGAGACAACATGTAAGCTACAATAGAGTGGTGGAGCTAGCAATGTATCTCAGCATAGCCATAGTGGTGGAATAGCTGTCAATGCAATGCCTATTGCACGACCAGCGCCTGTTGCAGGACAAGTGCACGTCCACTCCAAAGAGCAATTATGCGAACACGGATAACCTGGTTTCTGTTATGCAACGCCAAAAGCAGAAATAACTGAGAGTTTAATAAAGCAACAAAAGCTATCTACATTGCCATCACCTAACATCCCAGTTTTTAAAGGAGGTCCCATGGAATACCGCCTCTTCATGAGAGCTTTCGAGCATTGCATAGAGAGCAAGACTGAAAATAGCGAAGACCGGCTTTACTATTTAGAACAGCACACAAGTGGTCAGCCTAATGACTTAGTGCGCAGCTGTTTTCACATGGACCCAGAACAGGGCTACCCTGAAGCCAAAAAATTATTAAAGGAACGCTTTGGTGACAAATACAAGATTTCAATGGCATACCTTGACAAGGCTCTAAATTGGCCTACAATCAAGTCGGACGATGCTAAGGCACTTGAAGCATATGCTCTGTTTCTGACAAATTGTAACAACGCAATGTCGGACCTAGAGTACCTGGATGAGATGGAGAATGCCGCGAACATGCGCACAGTCATCTCCAAGCTCCCATACAGGTTGAGGGAGAAATTCAGGAGCGTCGCCATTGATATTCAGAAGAAGGATCGGCGAACAAAGTTTGAAGACGTGGTGTCATTTGTTACCAAACAGGCTGAAATGGCAGCACACCCTGTATTTGGAGAAATCTCAGGTCAAACCAAGCGTCAATCTGAAAAGCCAGCTGTCAAGAAAAACATCACAACGCTAGCCACTGAAGCTAAAGACCAGAAAGCAGTGAAAGAGCGTTGGTGGTGCTGACAACAAAGAAAGCTATAGACAAGAAACCAAACCCGAAAATGGCTAACATGAAACCATGCATCTTCTGTAATGGAGATCAAACCATGTAACAGTGCACCAAACTGCAGAAAAAGTTGCACAAAGAAAAATGGGAATTCCAAAAAAGCAAGGGACTCTCCTACAGCTGTCTTATAGGAGGACATATGAGCAGCACCTGTGAAGAAAAGAAAAGCTGCGAGATGTGTTCAGCAAAACACCCTACGCTGTTACACATAAAGCAGAAACCTAAAGACACACAGAAAGAAAAGCACTTCACGGGAGGAACAAAAGAGGAGTCTTCACAGGTAGAACAATCTGTGTTCAGTGGATTTTTGGATGCTTGTGAAACTTGCTCTCAGATTGGGGCCGGGGGTAGAGGAACCGTCCTCGCCATCGTTCCTGTTTGAGTGTTGTCAATGAAAGGCAACAAGGTGTTAACTTGTTATGCGTTCCTGGATCCAGGAGCAACGCCTCCTTTTGCACTAACAAGCTAGCCAACAACCTTAAGCTGCAAGGAACGAATGTTAACATCCTACTCACCACCATGGGAGACCAAAGGACAGTTTCATGCAAAGCGCTGCCAGACCTTGAAGTCAGCAGTCTGGAAGGCGATGATTTTGCTCGAGCTTACGGGTGTGTTCACACAAAGGGCCATACCTGCTAGTCAGGAGAACATCCCAACCCAAGAGGACGTGGATAGGTGGCCACACTACGCAGGCGTCTGAATTCCATCAATCAAGGCGGATATCGATCTTCTGATTGGGACAGATGTCGCAAGGGCTTTGGAGCCAGAAGAGGTCATTCGCAGTGTGAAAAGATGGAGCGTCGCAGTTCATTACAGTCTTAGGATGGACCGTGAACGGGCCGCTGCGTGACAACATCCGAAGCTGGTCAAGGATGGGCGCCCACAGATCCAAATGAATCGGATATCAGTGGCTCGACTCGAAGAATTGTGGATGCATCAATTCAAGTATGATTTTCCCGAGAATGCTCAGGGAGAGCAGCTTGAGATGTCGAAGGAAGATCAACTGTTTATGGACAGAGTTACCACGTCCACAAAGCTGATCAATGGTCACTATTCTATCGGTTTACCGTTGAAGAACCAGAACGTGAAAATGCCTAACAATAGAGCAATGACAGAGCAACGGGCGCTCAACATGAAAAGGAAGCTTCAGAGAAACCAGACTTTCCGAAAGGAATCGTCAGCTTCATGAACCAAGTTATAAGCAAGGGATACGCTGTGAAAGTTCCAGGCGAAGAGCTTAACAGGAGTGATGGAAAGGTGTGGTTTATTCCGCATCACGCCGTCTACCACCCCAGAAAGCACAAACTTCGAGTGGTATTCGACTGTGGCGCCGTATCAGGGAACCACACTCAACGAACAACTGCTGCAAGGGCCTGACATGACAAGCAGTCTGATCGGTGTTTTAACTCGATTCGTCATGAGCCAATTGCAGTCATGGCCGATGTGGAGTCTATGTTCCACCAGGTCAAGGTCCCACCTGAAGGCGCTGACCTTCTCAGGTTTTGTGGTGGCCTGACGGGGACATTTCAAAGGAGCTGCAGGAATATAGAATGGAGGTACACTTGTTGGAGCCACCTCCTCACCCAGTTGCGCTTGAAGTTATGCACTGAGAAGGTGTGCCGAGGACAACAGGAGTATTTTTGACGCAGCAGCCGTGGAGACGGTGTTGAACAATTTTTACGTCGACGATTGTCTAAAATCGGTCAACTCAGAACAGGAAGCAGTCAAGCTACTCCATGACTTGACAGCCATCTGTCAAACAGGAGGTTTTAGACTGACAAAATGGACAACCAACTGTCGAAATGTGTTGTTAACCATTCCGCTTGAAGACAGAGCGACAGAAGTCAAAGATCTTGATCTCGACCAGGACTCACTCGTCATCAAGAGAGCCTTGGGAGTACAGTGGTGCATCCGGTCAGATCAGTTCAAGTTTCAGGTGAATATCGAGCAGAAACCTCTTACCAGGAGAGGAATCCTGTCCACAATGAGCTCGGTCTACGATCCGCTCGGAATGTTGTCACCAGTCATACTACCTGCTAGAAACATCTTGCAAGAATTGTGTAGACTAAGAACAGGCTGGGATGACGCTGTGCCAGAACACCTCGCACAACAATGGACCAAGTGGACTGAAGAACTCCAACAGCTCACTGACTTTGGAGTAACTCGATGCTTTAAGCCACCTGAATTTGGCAAAGCTGTGCAAGCTCAACTGCATCACTTTTGTGACGCATGTGAAACAGGCTATGGTACTGTCACATACTTAGTCCAGAAGAATAGCAGTGACCAAGTACACTGTTCATTCGTCTTGGGGAAGGCAAGGGTCACCCCTCTGAAACCAACTACCATTCCGCGGTTGGAGTTGACGGGCGGCTGCCTTAGCGGTCAAGGTGGATGTCATGCTGAAGAAGGAGCTTCAGTTGCCACTGAACTCCAAGTTTTGGACGGACAGTACTGCGGTTCTTAAGTACATAGCCAATGAGAACATTAGGTTTAAAACATTTGTGGCGAACAGGATTGCCACTATCCTGCAAGCATCAAACATGCATCAATGGCGCTACATCAACACTCAGTTGAATCCTGCCGATTGCGCTTCAAGGGGTCAAAAGGTGAGCGCCTTCATGAAGAACGAGGTCTGGATTGCTGGTCCCAGTTTCCTTAGTGAACCAGAAGGGAATGGCCAGTGGAACCCGATTACACAAGAAGAGCTCATGGCTGAGGATCCTGAGGTGAAGAAAGGCGTGCTGGTTAATTCGACCACAGCAGAAAGCACTGATGCAATGCAGCGACTAATCCAATACTTCTCTTCTTGGATACGTCTGAAGAAGGCTGTGGCGTGGTTGACACGACTCAGGCAAACTCTGATGAACCTGTCTAGAAGAGGAAAGAGTTGAAAGGATTGTATAGTGATGAACAACAGTTGAACAAACAGATGTTGAGCTACAAAAGAGTCTCAAACATACTTACCTGACGGTGGATGACCTGCAAAAGCAGAGATGGCTATTATTAGTCATTGTCAAAACAATAGCTTCCAGGAAGAGATATCTGCTCTTGGAGAAAGGACTCCATCAAGAAGAGTAGTCGAATCTTAAGACTCAATCCACAACTTGAAGAGGGAATCCTTCGGCGTTGGAGGAGGCTCAGCCGAGCATCCATGCCAGCGAAGCCAAGCATCCAATGATCATCCCTAAGAACCATCATGTGGCAGACTTGATTCTCCAGGATGCACACAGGCGCCTAGGGCACAGTGGGCGTAATCATGTCTTGTCTCACGTCACGGCAAAGAGTACTGGATCATTGATGCTCCCAAATCAATCAGAAGAATGCTGTCTCGCTGTATTACCTGTCTCAGACAGCATGGTGCACCAGGTACACAAATGATGGCAGACTTGCCGAGAAACCGAAGTTCTACCAAATGAACCACCCTTCACCAGAACAGGTGTGGATCTATTCCGGGCCATTCAGCGTCAAGCGGGAAGAAGTATCCGTTAAAAGATATGGGGTGATATTCACCTGCCTTGCATGCCGTGCGGTCCACATAGAAATGGCAACATCATTGGAGACCGACTCCTTTATTCAAGCTCTGCGACGCTTCATTGCAAGAAGGGGTCAGGTGAAGGAAATGAGATCCGACAACGGGACCAACTACGTCGGAGCCGACCATGAGCTGAGGAAGGCAATAAAGGAGTGGAATACTGCACAGATAGAGAACAGCTTGCTCCAACGTGACATCACATGGTTATTCAATCCACCATCCGGATCCCACCACGGAGGAGTGTGGGAGAGAATAATCCGCTCCATCAGGAAGATCATGAATGCCACGTTGAGAGAACAAAACTTGGATGAGGAAGGTCTTCAAATATTCTTCTCGCGAATGTGAAGCCATCTTGAATAGTAGAGCCTATCACTCGCCTTCTAATGACATCAATGACTTGAGCTCTTACCCCACAGCACTTACTCTTGCTCAAGACTAACCCCAACCTACCACCGGGTGTCTTGATAGGGACGATACTTACGCGCAAGAGATGGAGGCAAGTTCAGTACATGAGTGATCTGTTCTGGAAAGCGCTGGACCAGAGAGTATTTGCCTCAACTCCAAAGACAGAAATGGAACAATCCAGCGCAACTTCGCCCAGGAGGCGTAGTCTTGATTGTCGACGAATCAGCGCCCGAGGTCATGGCTGATGGGAAGAATTGTGAAGATCGTGGTGGATGAGCATGGAGTCGTCCGCAAGGTTCGAGTCAAGGCGAAGGCGAGCGAACTTGGCGACGATCACCAAACTCTGCCTGCTTCACGGAGCAGAATGAAAAGGACTGTTGAGTATTGAAATTCTATGTTGTAATTGTTTCTAAGATAGAAAGCAATTAGGGGCCGGGTATGTAAGTGCCAAAGTAGACTTTATGTTGATATAAATAGAAATTAATGTATAAATATATAAATAATTTGATTTGAATTTGTAATTTCATAGAAGTACATTTCATGATTAAAAATGATGAATGTTATGTAGGAAAGTTTAAAGAATGAGAATTCATATGTATAGATTACCTATTTTACATAGACTAAAAATGTGTACTGTCGCTTTAAGAAATGCGCAGTTTGGTTTCTTTGAAAAGCGCCTCGCGCTTCTCCTTAGATCTCGAGAAGCCGTGGAAGCGAACAGTTTTTCTTACCTGTCTGACCGACTGACTCTCTGATTTAGGAGCTTTTTATTTTCATTAGTTGCTAGTGTATTTAATTCATGTGTGTTCATAATTGTTAAGAAGAAGAGTAAACTTCAACTTTCATTTCAAGACGTTTTTTGAGTGGATTTATTACAGTTATAGTACATGAACAATGGCAGTGGAAACAGCAACTTTGGGTCGGAGATTTCATCAGCGTAAGAAATAGCACTTTCTCAAGGTCTCACAAAGAACAAGCCTCTACACACCTGTTATTACGTTATTTAATGAATGTACGGTAGAGCTGTTTAATGTCACACTGTGGAACATTCGAGGCAGGGCAATGACGTATCCATAGAAACAAGCAGGGGACGGACCCTCCACCAGAAAAGTTAAGCTGTGAAGAAGTTGTTGCATTCCTCAATATGACAACAAATAAATTATTATAAATTAGGTCAAATAAATCTGATTTTAAATGGCAAAAACTGTTGTTAAATGTCTTAAATAAAAATAATAATGTAATAATTTGAATGTTTTTTGTTCAAATTGCACAGTATATTGCCCCACGCTGGTATTTACAATTATAGTTCATATCTTTAGGCCTAATGATGATTATCACTGTGAACACAACCCAGTGTTTATCTACTATCTGCTGACTTTGATTCATTTTGACCTTCTAAACTTAACGGGCCGCAGTTATATCCCCCACAATCTCTCTTTTGGGAATATAATCATTTCAATTGCCACATTACACAATTTAACAATAGCCCCTTGATTGAGACCCCAACAGCAGCGCTCAGGGCAACCAGTGTTTTCCATTATGTTTGCTTCAGTCCTGCTGTCTGCTGATAAAAATACTACACAGAAACAGATTATGTCACGCGGTACACAATGCGTTTGGAGGAGGGATAAAAATACAAGCGGGAAGGTGTTTCCCCCAAAAAGATCTGAACCGAGATGGACCCGAGAATGGCATTCGTGAGATCTGGACTCATTACGGGATCAGAATACAAAAACAGGGAGGAGCCTGTGCCAGGAATGTGCATCTGAGACAATGTAAAGCAGTAAAGCAGTGGCTGGAAGAAGTCCGCCTACAGCTCAGGGATGTTTGCGATGAGGAAACGGCGATGTAGCGCGGAGATTCATTCACACATGTTTAACACAACAAAAAAACAGCCTGTTCGACCTTGTGATGTCACAGAAAGTGCTCCACTGTGTTTTTAAACTCCGTACATTCATGATTTCGCCAAATCTTTACTAAACAAAAGCTAAAAAAAATTTAAAATTAGTGGTTCCTAGAGTGTCTAAAAGTACAGTGGGGGGGAGAGCCTTCAGTTACCAAGCTCCTGTGTTATGGAATCAACTCCCTGTTGATGTTAAACAGGCTCCACAGACTCTTTATTTAAGACCAGGCTTAAAACCTTCCTCTTCGGAATAGCTTATGACCAGGTTACTTAGTTGATGTCACTAAGATAAGCTGCTGCAGGAGATAACAAGCTGGGGGAAGTGTGGCAACCTGAGCACTGTCCTCTGTTTCCTCCTTTTTTCTCATCAGCATCACTCACTATGTTCTCATCTGTAGTTTGTTCATTGCTATTCACATGTTGTCCCCTGTCCCACTCCCCCTGTGGAGTGGAACTCTTTCAGACGCCTGATGACAGCTGGACCCCTCTCCTGTTCCTCGCCCGGCTCCTCCTCCTCGCCCGGCTCCTCCTCCTCCTCGCCCGGCTCCTCCTCCTCCTCGCCCGGCTCCTTCCCCATCTGGGGAGATGTGGCCATACCGAACTGGCCCACGGGCCTGGACATCTATAGCCTGTCCGTCCATGGGAGTGGATCCCTCCTTCACTGTAGTTCTCCCCGAGGTTTCTTCTTTTTCCCAGGACCCTGGGTTTTTTGAGTTTTTCCTTGCTGAGAAGGAGGGTCTAAGGACAGGGGATGACTGGACCATGTTTCATTTGCTGCTTTACATGAATGTTGTTTATTCCTGTTTTGATATGTCTGTGTGTATGTTTTACTCATCCAAATCTTGGAACGCCCTTAGAGGCAACTGTTGTTGCGATTTTGGGCGCTACAAAAATAAATTGAATTGAATTGAATTAAAAGGTTGTCTGCTAACTTGAATTAGTTATGAGTATTTTGAGCTTTGGAGATGTAGACAGACAAATAATAAAGGATTTCTGAAACCTGAATGAAACAGAACACAACTTCGGTATGTTAAAGCTCACAAGAGTCAGTAAAGAACAAGGACATTTAAAGAACACATATTATGGAACCGTATTACACTGTTGTCCTCTCATCAAAAACGGATCTAGGGCCGTATCTTACCTCCCAATTTTAGCAGTAACGCAAGCGCTAAGGAGGGGGCGTGTCCAGGTCAGGCTGTACTTCGATGCTGGAGGTACACTGAGCAAGTACATATATGGTGATGGCGTCTGAACCAATCTGTGCCCGCTCTGGCATTTAAAAGCGTTGCCAGCGTGGGTAATGTCTGTAATCTTCGCCTCATTACAGGCAGCACAGACGGGTGTGGGGAAAACAATACATGGTTATAAAGCTCCAGAGCCCCACGATGCAAGTACGCACCAGCAGAGGCGCAAAAATACAGAATTTTAGATGGGCCGTGACAGAACTGGCACTATGCACGCGCACCCGGTCAACCTTTTTAGTTTTCGCTGCGTTCCTCATTTTGTTTGCCTCCCATTTCACAGCAGACCAGTGTCCATCCCACTGAGTGCTCTTCTCCCGATGGACACACACACCCGCCTGCCCTGGTTCTGCTCCAGCATCTCTCACCTGACGTCCGAATGTCCATCGCTGCTCCTGCACCGCTCACAGTCTTGTGTCCGCTGCATTTTGTCTCACACGGGTGGATGTCTTGCAGATTACGGGATTGTTTATTGTTAATGTTACATGTTTCTGATGTTCCCGCTTTGCGCACAGACTAGGTTTAAACCATTAACACAAGGGGAGGGTGACAGCACGACCTGCATTCGCCCTAGCCTACGTCTCTATATGCACTACACGTCTATTATACGCCACTGGACAAAGCTCTACTGGCCGCTGCTGCCAAGATGCGCATCTGCTCCGCTGTCACGGCCCCGAGTTGTCGTTGAATGTGCGCGATGATCCCCGAGTCCGGTGTCGGCTCCGTGCGGTTTTCTACGGTTCTGACGGTCGCCGGCCTACTGGTGACTAACTTTATAAATAAACTAACCAAAGCGGCACAATGGGAATAATTTGGTCACGAAATGAAATGGAACTGATGACAGAAAGGGTACGAAGAGGTGAGGAAATGTGACATTGCAGAAATTAGGACTGAATGAGCAGCTTTTGTACAGCTCCAGATCAAACCAAACTATAGAGCAGAGCTGAGCTGATACAGGAAGCAGGCGCAGGAGGGCATCTGGACACGCACGAACGTGTTATGAATGTTAAGCATTTATCATCCTAATATATTTCTAAATAAAAGAAGTCTCAAGCATGTCACACATTGTTTTTCACTTTACTAGTTTGATATTTATTTTTACTATTCTGGCAATTCACAGAACGCACCACAGCACATCCTCAGTCTGCTCCGCTCCACCTGTATTCAGGCACGGCGCACCTCCTGTTTAGAGCTCCACCCCCTACACTCGCACCAGCGCTAACATTGGGGGCAAAACACAGTCGTTGTATTGTTGGTTCATTCACATTTGTTTCATGAATCTATTACTTCAGAGTTGTCTTCTCAGAGCACTCATAAATACTAATTTCACATGTTGCCTGTTTTGTTGAGTCATATACAAAACTCTGGACTTCTCCTACACAGTCTTTAAAGAACTATTATCAACTTAATAAAACAAATAAGTACTTTTTGATTTCTGCGTTAGAAAAGTGCAGCTGTCGGCCCCTTCGATGCTGCAGATCACACTAGCTGAGCCATGAGTGTTTTTCACTTGTACCAAAACGAGCAATGCTGCCGATCTCTGCACGGACCACAGATTAAGAAAATACAACTGCAGAATGAGGGGATTACGCTCACAAAACAAGCCAGTGCGTGTGCAAAGGGCTGCCGTGGACTGAAGAAATTCATGACCTTTAAAAAGGGTGTGATCTTGGCACAACAAGTGAACAAGTGAAAAGAAATTTAAGCAAACAGCATCTGTGAGTGAAAATGTAAATGAAACGGTGCAGTCACTCCTAAAAGAGCAGCCAACTCTCTCCACAGGTGAAAGACATTCTGGATCTCAATGAGACTTCCTGGTTAAATAAAGATAAAAGTAAAACAAATAATAAAAAATCTCCTCTCTTCTAGTATGCATCAAAACCCTCATAACCCTAAAAAATGAAGTGATTAATTTAAAAAGGACCACTTTGTTTACTTAACTGACTACAATAACTATATGAAGTGAATTAACTCTAATTAACTGTATTCAAAAACTCTTTCATCACACTAAACCTGGAGTACAACATACTTTACTATCACTTCTTAATAATAATAATAATAATAATAATAATAATAATAATAATAATAATAATAATAATAATAATAATAATAATAATACACCTTTATTTATACAGCACTTCTAAAAACAAGTGTTGCAAAGAGCTGTAAACTCAATAATACCAAACACATACAAAGTAACAGCATACATGAAGCATACAAGGACCAATTAACAGAATAAATAAAATAGGATCAAACTATTCAGTTACTAATTATAGGTTATTATTATAATTATGTTCTACTATTGTACTATTGTATAAACTATATCATTTATATCAGGGTCATTCCACTCCAAATCTCCGAATGCTCCCGCTCGACCAGCTCAGATTTAACTGAAAAAATTCCAGGAGGTTCACACACTTTCCAAAAGGAAAAGTCCCAAATCTTAGCTTTAGTTTTGTCATTAAAAGTATTTTGTCATCTTCCCCCTGACCTGTTTTGAGCAGAGTTTTCTGACGCTTTCAGATCGCTGTATCCAGGGCTCTACAGTGCGCCCATTTCACTCGCATTTGCGAGTAAATATTTCGTCGTGCGAACGAGGAAATCAAAACAGTCGTGCGAGTGCTTCTGCAGCCACAATAAGGAGAACTGCGCACAGACGTAACGTGACGAGTTAAACGTTCTAAATGTGTCAAACATTAGGGGCAAACTCACACTAGGACTGTGGAACCTGCCCAAGCCTGGAGCCCCTAAAACGCGACACGCCCAGCGCGAGCGCAACCGAACCGTGCCCGGGCACAACACCTCCGACCGCGCACGACCCCAGCATATGAGCTCCGTGTGGCCGATATCACTGATACGAACAAACTCCGCTTCAAAACACACCCACGCCCCCTTAAACAAGGAGCGGCACCGCAGCAGGACCCACACCTGTCCCACACTCCCCGTTCCGCTGGACTTCCTTCTCCGCTAAAGCGATGGTTTTGTCTTGGTCTTGTCTCGGACTCGAGCGCATTTGGACTCAGTCTCGTCACGGATTCAAGGTCTGAATACTGAGTGCGGTCATGTTTCATTACGGCCGCTGCCTTCGGCAATAAACTTGTACCGGTGTGCGGGACCTGTGCGCTGGAGCCCGGACACCCTCGTGTACCAGTGTGTATCACAGGGCAGGTTAAACATCCCACCTGTCCATCCGCCTCACATCAAATACGCCAATATTCATTTTATGTCCGTGTCTGCACAGAGCAGAGCTACAGCACAGAGCAGGTGATATGTGGGCTGAAGTTTGCCTAAGAAAATGCCAAATAAATCTGTTTGTCACAATGTGCGTTTGGTTTGGTAAATGTGCAGAGGCTAAAAACCACTGTAAAACCACTAAGAGAATGTAACTCCAGTTAGGAATTTGAAAATACAGGTTTAAAAATCCTGCCCACTTTTTACACTTTGAAGCAGTTTTGTGTAAAGTGCCAGTGGAAGTTCTCTTAAAGAAGAGGTTCTTAAACTGTGGGTGAAGGTCCAAAAAGGGCCACAGAGTGTTTCAGTGCAGTACAGTTTGTTTGGCTTATTTTAAATCTAAATAATAATCAGATAAAATGAAGATATATTTATAAAAACATTGCGATCATGCAGGAAAAGTACAGTCATCATTCTTTATTTTTGTATTAAATTTATTCAGTGTTGGTGTTGGTGTGCGCAAGTTCTGCACTGTAATAATCGTTCAAAACGAAAACCTACTTGTGCCCCCATTTTTTTTTCTGTGCTCCTAAAATTTTTAACTTAGGGGCACATGTGCTCCTGAAAAAAAAGTTAGCGTAGAGCCCTGGCTGTATCTAAAAAACTACTTAAGGAAGGTCCTTTAAATTTTCAAGGGTTAAAATTTGGTAAATGTACTTGTAAAATCTGGACCTTTACACAAGTGCTTACGGTTTATCACAGATTTTTAGGGGCTTGAATTTGCTTGAAAATTCTACTCTTCAAATTTGAGTGTGGAAAGTGCAATTTCAAAGACAGAGGTTTGATACTGAACATTCACCTTCCCACACACGCTGTGCACTTTGGATTTTAATACTGTCCCTCTGTGATTAACGGTCTAGAAGATATTAAGGTTTAAAAATGGACAAAAATTAATTCGGCACCATCTTTGCCATGTTATACCAAAAATTGACAGCACCCACCAGCATTAAGTGGACTGTTATAGAAAGATTAGATGTCTGTTTTTAACATATCCAAAATGAGTGGTGGAGTTCTGCCTTTTTTTCGCAAAAGTTGTGGTGTAATTGACAATGTTATTAGAAGTAATTATTGATAAATTGCACTATATTATATATTTATTGTGTTAGTATTGGGATTTATCGTGATATATCGAATCATAACATGCGTGTCATATGTATCGTATCGTCAGACTCAAGGCGACGCACGGCCCAGTGTCCACAGGGACTATGAAGGCACTTTCACAAGCTACGAAAACACTATCTGACACACAGCTCAAACTAAACTAAACACTTTGTTTACTCAACTATTGTAGATGATCTCAACTCTTTGAGGAAACTTTCACATGTTTTGGTGGAACATTCCTGAATTGTATATGTGACGTCCTGTTGTGCTAGAAACATCTAGTTTAGAAATGAAGTGTTGTAAAAGGACTAGAGCAGTGGTTCTTAACCTGGTTCGATCAAACCCCAGGGGTTCGGTGAGTCAGTCTCAGGGGTTCAGGGGTCAAGACTCACATCAACTCATGTGATTCATGTGACACGTTTGGCCGTTATTGGCTGCAGGAAATTTTGTGCGTGCGTTGTGATGGTGTTGTGTAATTTCTTTTCTTTTCCCTTCATACTAACTATGTCGAGCAAAAAAAGAAAGTGGTCAGACGAGACGTGTGCATCAATAAAATATATAGACCTATGTTTTGAATTTGAAAAAAACATTTTATTTTTCCAATTAAGAAGGTTCAGTGAATGTGCAGATGAAACTAGTGGAGTTCAGTCCCTCCAACAAGGTTAAGAACCACTGGACTCGAATGACCCTCCACTTTCATACAACTGTGGCTTTACGCAGCAAAAAACAGAATCTAGTTAGGCTAAAATGACTCGGATTAAGAAAGTTTTACCATGATTTGGGTAAATTTCACTTGACAAGTACAATTATCTGCCAGTGCAGCTTAAAATATGAAAATACATCTTGCTACACTTAAAATAAGAAAAACATTTTGCACTTAAAATAAGAAATAAAATCAAATGTTGTTTGAATTAAGAAAAAACACTGGCAGATAATTTCACTGGCCAAGATGAATCTACTCAAATAAAGTAAAATATTCTTAATTTAAGTCATTTTAACTTACCTAGATATTGTTTTTTTCCAGTGTGATGCATTTCAGAATATCAGGAAAAAATATTATTACACAGTTAGTATGAAATAATAGTAAAAATTTATGTATATGTAAGTAAAATTCATGTATATTCAAATAAGTGAGGAAAAACGGGGTCCAAGTTCAGGGGAGACGCTTCTATAAGAGTTGATCTATTACATAACTCCAGCATGAACTCTGCACGTATATACGGTGTTTGCGGGAGATTTTGCGGCGGATTTTGCGGGAGATTTTGCGGGATGCGAGCTACAGTCTGTGGAAAAGATAAATGGATTTCTTTGGATTCGGACGGAATTATTGAACCACGGGCGCCCTAAAACTCTTGTTCTGTTTAGACACAACAAACTTTCACCCGTGCGTAAAGTGCGTAAAGTGCGTAAAGCTCTTGGATCAAATGTTTTACGTTTTAAAAAGTTGCACTCACCGAGATCCTCGTCTTTTTCGTTCATAGCTGAGCCAAGGTGCACGTTTGCGGGAAAATGTAAAGCCGAGTGCGTAAACTTTAGTCAAATGTTCTTCTAGAAGCACTACGCAAAGCACAAATTCCGGTTTGTACCTTCAAATTAAAGCGATATGCGAATTATTGACGAGTTAAAATTAAACAAAACTAACTTGGTAATACTGTTAAAACGAATTTCCTCGTGTTACAGTGACAAATATTAAATTTAAAGCAAAAGTTTTCTCCATACCTTGATGTTTTTGGTCTAACAAAGCTGTAATACTACTACATTACCTACTACATTTGCAAATGAAATATTTTCACTGGAAAAAACAATATGTAGGTAAGTTAAAATCACTTAAATTAAGAACATTTTACTTTATTTGAGTAGATTCAACTAGACAAGTGAAATTATCTGCCAGTGCAATAAATGTTTTTTTTCTTAATTCAAGCAACATTTGACTTTATTTCTTATTTTAAGTGCAAAAAGTTGTTGTTTTAAGTGTAGCTAGACGTATTTTCATATTTTAAGTACAAAAATCTTATTCCACTGGCAGAACATTTTACTTGTCAAGTGAAATTTACTCGAATCATGATCAAACTTTCTTAATCCGAGTCATTTTATCTTGACTAGATTTTGTTTTTTGCTTTGTTGATGGCTTTATTCCGTACGGATACGTTTTATTTTTTATTTTATTCTTTTTTTAATTATTTTTATTTATTCAGGTTTTCTAGTTTATGTAGTAAAGACAAAACAAATGCAAAATCAAACCTTGGGGCTCGGTGCAGCTACAACAGGGATCTAAAATGGTGGATCATGACTCATTTTTTTTTACTTTATTTTAATTATCGCAAACTCGATGCACAGAAATTGTCTTTATGGGCTAATTTTACGGCGCTTCCTGTTGGTAACCATGCGTCTCCGGAACTTTACGCATCGCTCCGTTTTGCCGACGCCCACTCGGGTCTCCGGTGTTTACAACAGGCGCGCCCTCCCCACATCACGGACAGTTTGGTTTTCATTAGTCGCACATTCTTGACCATATTTACGTCCATATTCACGCAAACACTCACACGCGTTGGCGCCACTTCACTGTACTGAAGATAAGGCTGTGGAAATGCTTTAAATTCCCTGATAACACGAGTCACACTGCAGCTTGAGCGGGAATTTAAACACTTTATGGCGGAGGTCTCCAGCCTGTTTCCTCTGGGGAGCTCCTTTACCAAACAGAGAGTAAAAACAGATTATTATAAAAAGAGCGTGAGCCTTTGGGAACAGTTAGATGCCCATAAAACAAACCACTGTCCATTTATCGGTGCACAAAGTTGGGCTTCAGAATTAAACATTTACAATAACAGGCATGTAATAAACCACATTTTTGTTATACGTGTGTGTATGTACATATATATATATATATATATATATATATATATATATATATATATATATATATATATATATATATATGTATATATATATATATATATATACATATACATATACATATATACATATACATACATATATATATATATACATATACATACATATATATATATATACATATATATATACATATATATATACATATATACATATATATATATATACATATATACATATATACATATATACATATATACATATATATATATATATATATATATACACTCAACAAAAATATAAACGCAACACTTTTGTTTTTGCTCCCATTGGTCATGAGATGGACTCAAAGATCTAAAATTCATTCCAGATACACAATATTACCATTTCTCTCAAACATTGTTCACAAATCTGTCTAAATGTGTGATAGTGAGCACTTTTGCTTTGCTGAGATAATCCATCCCACCTCACAGGTGTGCCACATCAAGATGCTCATCAGACACCATGATTAGTGCACAGGTGTACCTTAGACTGTCCACAATAAAAGGCCACTCTGAAATGTGCAGTTTTGTCTCACAGCAAAATGCCACAGATGGCGCAAGCATTGAGGGAGCGTGCAATTGGCATGCTGACAGCAGGAATGTCAACCAGATCTGTTGCTCGGGCATTGAATGTTCATTTCTCCACCATAAGCCGTCTCCAAAGGCGTTTCAGAGAATATGGCAGTACATCCAACCCGGCCTCACAACCGCAGACCACGTGTAACCACACCAGCCCAGGACCTCCACATCCAGCAGGTTCACCTCCAAGATCGTCTGAGACCAGCTACTCAGACAGCTGCTGAAACAATTGGTTTGCATAACCAAAGAATTTCTGCACAAACTGTCAGAAACCGTCTCAGGAAGCTCAACTGCATGCTCGTCGTCCTCATCGGGTCTTAACCTGACTCCAGATCGTCGCCGTAACAGACTTGAGTGGGCAAATGCCCACATTCGATGGCGTCTGGCACGTTGGAGAGGTGTTCTCTTCACGGATGAATCTCGGTTTACATTGTTCAGGGCAGATGGCAGACAGCGTGTGTGGCGTCGTGTGGGTGAGCGCTTTGCTGATGTCAATGTTGTGGATCGAGGTGGCCCATGGTGGTGGTGGGGTTATGGTATGGGCAGGCATCTGTTATGGATGAAGAACACAGGTGCATTTTATTGATGGCATTTTGAATGCACAGAGATACCGTGATGAGATCCTGAGGCCCATTGTTGTGCCATACATCCATGAACATCACCTCATGTTTCAGCAAGATAATGCACGGCCCCATGTTGCAAGGATCTGTACACAATTCTTGGAAGCTGAAAAATGTCCCAGTTCTTGCATGGCCAGCATACTCACCGGACATGTCACCCACTGAGCATGTTTGGGATGTGCTTGACCGCGTATACGACAGCGCGTACCAGTTCCCACTAATATCCAGCAACCACTTCTGCAGCCATTGAAGAGGAGTGGACCAACATTCCACAGGCCACAATTGACAATCTGATAAACTCTATGCGAAGAAGATGTGTTGCACTGCATGAGGCAAATGGTGGTCACACCAGATACTGACTGGTTCTGAGTCCCCAGACCCCCAATAAAGCAACAACTGCACATTTCAGAGTGGCCTTTTATTGTGGACAGTCTAAGGTACACCTATGCACTAATCATGGTGTCTGATGAGCATCTTGATGTGGCACACCTGTGAGGTGGGATGGATTATCTCAGCAAAGCAAAAGTGCTCACTATCACACATTTAGACAGATTTGTGAACAATGTTTGAGAGAAATGGTAATATTGTGTATCTGGAATGAATTTTAGATCTTTGAGTCCATCTCATGACCAATGGGAGCAAAAACAAAAGTGTTGCGTTTATATTTTTGTTGAGTGTACATTTATATTTATATATATATATATATATATATATATATATATATATATATATATATTTATATTTATATTTATATATAATCACTCTTTTACCTGTTGTTGTTATTATTATTATTATTATTATATTATCATTATTATTATTAGTAGCAGTAGTAGTAGTAGTAGTAGTAGTAGTAGTAGTAGTAGTAGCAGTAGTAGTTTGTTTTATTTCAATTAAAATTCAAGTTGACATATTGAACTATCTCCTTGTCCCTGGATTCTACCTGGACGACCGAGGGATTTTACACATGGTCACATCATATTACTACTAACAGTTTTTCTCTGTGCTTCTCTACTTTATGTGCACAAAAAATAAATAAGCACATAAATTGTTATTCAGCACAATGGTACAATCTGGAAACCCCTTGGCGAACTGCTTGGAAGGTTGGAGAGCCCCACTTTATGTCTTCACATCGCAAAAAACAAAATCTATCCATCCATCCATCTTCTCCCGCTTAATCCAGCTGGGTCGCGGGGGCAGCTTGCTGCCCAATCCTCATAGCACCCAAAATCATAGCAAACAAAATCTAGTCAAGCTAAAATGACTCGGATTAAGAAAGTTTTACTATAATTTGAGTAACTTTCACGTGACAAGTAAAATGATCTGCCAGTGGAATAAGACTTTTTGTACTTAAAACATGAAAATACATCTGGCTACACTTAAAATAAGAAAAACAACAACTTTTTGGACTTAAAATAAGAAATAAAATCGAATGTTGCTTGAATTAAGAAAAAAATACTTATTCCACTGGCAGATAATTTAACTTGTCAAGATGAATCGACTCAAATAAAGTAAAATATTCTTAATTTAAGTCATTTTAACTTACCTACATATTGTTTTTTTCCAGTGCAGTGGTTTTGAGCACTGTGCCAGCAGGTGGCGCTCTTTACGCACACACGGCACAGCCGTATAGACTGGACTTTACGCACGCACTTGCTCTTGTATTTTATATTCGATTCTTTCTGATTAGAATGTGCTGGAGTCCACGTAGATTTACAAAGGTTTTATTTAAGTCTTTGCCACGTTAATAAAAATATTTGTCTTGCTTGGAGATTGACTATCAACGAAAAATGTAGGCTTTTTTGCTTAAGTTAAATCCCGAAGTTGCTCAAAGTACCTGTTCAGTCTCAAAGTGAGTGTCTGGCGGCAGCAGTGGAGCGCGCGGAGGGACGGGTACTTGTGGTCTCAGACTTATGTACACAGACAGGAAGCGCGCGTTTTTTTCTCTACACATTTTCTCTTCTGTTTTTACGCAGGTACCAGGCTCCGGTTAGACCCACAGCAGGACTGGCAGCAGAATTAAAACCCTCCAAAACGCGTTGAATACTTTGCGCGCGCCTGAGCGATGGCGTCGAGAGGCTTGGGTCTCTCTGAAGGTCTGAACCAGGATATAAACCAAGAGGAGCTGGACTTTTCAGACCTGTTTCTGTACAACCCACCCGAGGATTTTTCTGTTGGTCATGACACTGGTAAGGACCGTTTTAGCATCTTATTCACGTGTTATCTTAAAGGTGCACTGCGCAACTTTTCTGATGGACGGTCCGCTACCTACTTGATTGACTTGGGAAAAAAACAAACTTTGGGTTGGTAATAATAAAACTGTGAAACGGGCGCGTAATTAAAGAAAACTGTGATGCACTTGGCACTAATGTGAGTCAGTAGAGTCACATTTTCTTTGTGTTTGGGTCATTTTCAAGCAGTTTTTCTGTATTTTACCTAAATCATTGACAATTTATGCCTCTCTTTGCTGTTGGAATGTTTCAAATTGGTCAAAAATAGGGACATTTCTTGTATAAAACTGGGACAAATCGCTGGTTTTGGATAAATCTGCTGGGACAGGGAACACGGGGCTCAAAACTGGTCACCCTAATCTAGCATTTATTCATTACGGGTGTTTCTGTTGCTTAAAAATACACTAATTCCTTCTGTGAACGGGCGCGACTCTCCACAGACCTGATTTGTAATGTTAGTTAGTGCTGTAACCTGCTTATCTCCCTCGTGATAGAGGTAGGTTAGGGTGGGTTTAGTCTACCGTATGCTGTGAAATATTCTAGACAAAGCAATCATCTTTCTATAGACACAAGCAGGGGGCTGAACCTCCATTAGAAATGTTACACAGTGCAGCTTTAAGTGTAAAACCAGCGCCCCCATCAAACGCAAACCTACACAAAAACTATGTCAGTCGTTTGCGCTTTGTTTGTGCTGCAAAAAGTTTTGTTTGTGCGATTGTGGTTTGTAATTTAATTGACTTACAATTGTGATTTAATTGTAAGTAAATAAAATTACACTCAGTCAACTCAAATACTGTTTAATGCATTACTAAATACTAATAAAATACAATACTAAATGCAGTCAATGAAATACTGTCCCACTTTAACTTTAGGCAGGGCTCTACGCTAACTTTTTTTTCCAGGAGCACATGTGCCCCTAAGTTAAAAACTTTAGGAGCACAGAAAAAAAATGGGGGCACAGGTAGGTTTTCGTTTTGAATGATTATTACAGTGCAGAACTTACGCACACCAACACTAACACTGAATAAATTTAATACAAAAAAAAAGAATTATGACTGTACTTTTCCTGCATGATCGCAATGTTTTTATAAATATATCTTCATTTTATCTGATTATTATTTAGACTTAAAATAAGCCAAACAAACTGTACTGCACTGAAACACTCTGTGGCCCTTTTTGGACCTTCACCCACAGTTTAAGAACCTCTTCTTTAAGAGAACTTCCACTGGCACTTTACACAAAACTGCTTCAAAGTGTAAAAAGTGGGCAGGATTTTTAAACCTGTATTTTCAAATTCCTAACTGGAGTTACATTCTCTTAGTGGTTTTAAAGCGGTTTTTAGCCTCTGCACATTTACCAAACCAAACGCACATTGTGACAAACAGATTTATTTGGCATTTTCTTAGGCAAACTTCAGCCCACATATCACCTGCTCTGTGCCGTAGCTCTGCTCTGTGCAGACACGGACATAAAATGAATATTGGCGTATTTGATGTGAGGCGGATGGACAGGTGGGATGTTTAACCTGCCCTGTGATACACACTGGTACAAGAGGGTGCACGAGCTCCAGCGCACAGGTCCCGCACACCGGTACAAGTTTGTTGCCAAAGGCAGCGGCCGTAATGACACATGACCGCACTCAGTATTCAGACCTTGAATCCGTGACGAGACTGAGTCCAAATGCGCTCGAGTCCAAGACACGACCAAGACAAAACCATCGCTTTAGCGGAGGAGGAAGTCCAGCGGAACGGGGGTGTCTGTGAGTGTGGGACAGGTGTGGGTCCTGCTGCGGTGCCGCTCCTTGTTTAAGGGGGCGTGGGTGTGTTTTGAAGCGGAGTTTGTTCGTCTGAGTGATATCGCCGCACACACGGAGCTCATATGCTGGGGTCGTGCGCGGTCGGAGGTGTTGTGCCCGGGCACGGTTCGGTTGCGCTGGCGCTGGGCGTGTCGCGCTTTAGGGGCTCCAGGCTTGGGCAGGTTCCACAGTCCTAGTGTGAGTTTGCCCCAAATGTTTGACACATTTAGAACGTTTAACTCGTCACGTTACGTCTGTGCGCAGTTCTCCTTATTGTGGCTGCAGAAGCACTCGCACTGGTGCGACTGTTTTGATTTCCTCGTTCGCACGACGAAATATTTACTCTCAAATGCGAGTGAAATGGGCGCACTGTAGAGCCCTGCTTTAGGCTTTTAACTGTATGTTTAAATCGTATTTAATTGGTTTATGTTGTTGTAAGTCGACATTGGGCGTCCAGAAAGGCGCCTCATAAATAAATTGTATTATTATTATTAGTATTAATTGTCACAGCACAAACGAAATACAAACATTTTCTATAATTTTCTGCCTGTTTTGAGGTTGTTTTACATTTTGAGGGGCTGGATGTCGTTATAGGCCCAAAATAAAACTCCAAATATCTTAAAAACCAGAACCGCACGAACTTAACCTTTTGCAGCACAAAGTACAAACAATTAACTCCATTTTGGACGGTTTTAGTGCATTTTTAACCCTCCTGGGCGCCGACTGACCCCAGTTTGACCTATGAAAGAATCGTTAATTTCTCAAAAAACCAACGCGGCAGAAACGAAACTTTTTGCAGCACAAACGAAGCACAAACGATTGACATAGTTTTTGCGTCGGTTTGTGTTTGACGGGGGCCGACTTCACGCAGGTCCTTTACTGAATCTTTGTTTTTATGATCAAAATAGCACCAATTAGCTAAAAGACAAAGCTCCGAAGGCTCCATGATACTTTTCAATCCAAACAGGACAATTGACTCACTCTAAAATGATAGGGAATATTTTTTTTGGGATTTATTATTAATTAATTATTCATTTTGACAGCGAAACAGAGTCGATTTTGAGATTTAATATGACACTTTAACGAGACGGGCCTAGTTCAGCAGCTCTTTTTTAGAAAACGCACAAAGCTGTACCTGTGAAAATGGCCGTTTCACAAATGTGCACGACTGCTGCAAAAGTTTGGACTCACCCTCTCATTCAGCGTGTTTTTTCTTCTGTTTTATTTGCTGGTTTGCTTGTTTACTACTTTCTCGTAAGATGAAGTATGGAATAAAAAGGTTACGTTTTTTTATAGATGTAGTTTATTATCGAATCCACAAATTCACCGCTTTTCGCTTTGTGGAAAAATATTTACTCCAGTTGTTCCGCTTTTTTTCTTTACTAAAAAATTCCATTAATCTGGCTTCGTATATTTGAATGTCTTCTGTGCGTATCTAAAATGTAGAAAGGCGTAAAAAAAAAAAAAAACAGACAAATCCCTGAATGAATGAGAGTCCCAGCTGTGGACTGTTAGTGTGTATTTGATTGGGACACTAAAATACTCGTAAGATAAGTCGGTGTGTTAAAGGTCAAAGGTCCATCAAATACCTTTCTTATATTGGATTATTTGCTAAGGGACGGGGCACTGTGTAACTTTTCCTTCGTCTCTAGTAGAAGTAAATGGACCACTGTGGGTTTTTTTCATTGCTGATGCACATTTTTCGGAATCCAGAGCAACAACGATTCAATAAGATAAAACGTCAGATGCTCTGGTCCATGGAGATGTTATTGCTTTGTCTGGAATGTTTCACAGTGCGGCATTAAACCTTTCTATCTTCGCGGAGACCAAACCGGACCAAGCTACGGGTCAGATCTGTGGAGAGGCGACCCCCGCTCACAGTCAGAACGCCTGTTTTTCTAGGTAGTTTTGAGCTGTAAAACCGCCTGTAAATTCCAACGAGTCTAACAAACCAAACGCTCTGCCTGGTTCACTCATTAGTGTCTGGTTCACTCATTAGTGTCTGGTTCACTCATTAGTGTCTGGAAACGGTAGAAAACAACTTTATAAGCAGCTTTACACTTCCCTCTGTTGATTTCCAGTTTCTCGAGCCGCCAGAAGAAACAAGTGAGAATCGACTACAGAATCAGAATCAGAATCAGAATCACTTTTATTCATCCCCGAGGGGAAATTTTCTTTGTTACAGATGCAACCGACCAAGAACAAGTAGTTAGAATAAAGTTTCAAAAATAAAATAAGATAAATACAATAAGATAAAAGATAAAAATGGTTCTCTCAGAAATGATTTACATCAGTGACATATTTACAACTATATACATGTGTGAGCAGGAATAGGATATTACTGACGGTGAAGAAGAAGAGAAACTGAAAATTGTTGAAAGAAAATGGTTCGGGAATGTATTTTTTTAGTGTTTTCAAAAAATATGATTCACTCATAAATAAATGAGATTAGAAACGACATCGGAGATCGAGTCTTTTGGGCTTTGGCCTGTGCAGTGGGAAATCAACAGAGGGAAGTGTAAGGTGCTTATAAAGTTGTTTTCTAACGTTTCCAGACACTAATGAGTGAACCAGGCAGAGCGTTTTGTTTGTTAGACTCGTGGCTGTTGTAAGATGGGTTAAAGTGGTGTTAAGCTTCTTCAGTGTGAAGCAAATTGGCGTTTTATGTGGAAGTTAAGAACTTGCCCCCATCACTACACTAGTTTGTTGCCTTGACAGACTCACTGCCACAGTGAGATCTCCACCGAGGAAACACTGATCTGTGCCGTTTTTTGGCTTCTGACCGAATTCCACCACCTCTAGCAACGAACTTTAGCTTCAAACGTGCCGGAGTTCCCTTTTTAAGTAGTACAGGCAAAGCTACAACCCGCCATTGCATTGAACCTGTACCTCCCTGTATAACGTTGCTAAGATCATCAAGCAGATCCCACCACAGATCCATAAAAACATCATTACCTTTAATTTTGCACTTTCCACGGGTAAAACTCTAAAAACATCTTTATACCAATGGGTGACAGTCAGCAGCTTCGTTTATCACACACATTTTCGTGCAAGAAATAATAATTCAGCTTCTAACTTCATTCCTTTGCCTGACAGGTGACCCGCACGGCCTCCTCCCGCCCCCCTCCCACGCCGCTCTGCTGACGGTGGACTGTGCCGGTGCTTATCACCTCTCCTCCTCACCCCAACTGGACCCGAGTCAGGACCCCGCAGCCGACCAGCGCCCCCAGTTCGCCTCGTCCGCGGGCCTGTCCTCTCGTCCCTCCACCATCCCGGCCCCCAGCCCCCGGATCGAGATCACGCCGTCGGGAGACTCCCTCAACTCCCAAACGCACCCCCAGAACCCCCAGAACCCGGACTCCACGGCTCTGGGCGCCTACAGGGACTGCGCCAGCCCCGCCAGCAGTAACTCTTCTTCAGGATGGCCCGCGGACTCCTGCTCCCCTCTGGCCTCGCCCTGCCCCTCCCCTTCCACCGGTGCGAGTGCAGGTACGTCAGCGTTCACTCATATGTTTGACTGAGTGACCTGTTTTTATTTGGAGTTTGTGCCAAGAGAGATAATTATAATATATATGGGTCACTGACAGTTAAAAGGTTCAAATTTCATAATAATTCACCATATTTCTGTAGCACCTCTGACCTCCATGGAACCAAATCACTTTTTCCAGAGCAAGAAAACCAATAAAATAATAATGATACACTGGAAAAAACAATATCTACACCAGTTAAAATGACTTAAATTAAGAACATTTTACTTTAGTTCAGTAGATTCAACTTGACAAGTGAAATGATCTGCCAGTGGAATAAGTGTTTTTTTTCTTAATTCAAGCAACATTTGATTTTGTTTCTTATTTTAAGTGCAAAAAGTTGTTGTTTTTCTTATTTTAAGTGTAGCCAGATGCATTTTCATATTTTAAGTACAAAAATCTTACTGCACTGACAGATCATTTTACTTGCCAAGTGAAATTTACTCAAATCATGATAAAAATTTCTTAATCCAAGTCATTTTAGCTTGACTATATTTAGTTATTTGCAGAGTTTGTTTGGGTTGTTATGTTTAATCCAGGGCCAATTTAGTTTATTTTTCTAAAATGATGTAATTTAAATGTGTTACTAACTCACCCAGAGCCCCATTTTGACCATAAACCTCAGAGAAAGCTATTAGTTATTCTGCATATTACTTTTTTTCTTATTTAGATTTTATATCTATAAACTAGTTAGAATGCACAAAACAAGTGTTAAGTGTTTTTATGGATGTAAATGAGTCGATCTTGCCCTGTAATGGTCCAGTATCTCTGTACCTTCTGTTTGTAACATGGAAAGATTAAAAGATTTAAAAGTTTTAGGCGAGTGCTGCGATTTGTCAGTAAGTTACCAAGCGGTAATTAGTCTTAAAATAAGGAAATAAAGAATTTCATTAACTAAAATAAAAAATCACATCAATCTTATATTATTGCTTAGAATAAGTGATTTTTTTTTTTTATTATTTTGAGATTTCCGAAAGCCTTGATGTATTTTCTTATTATATTTCACTTCCTGCACTGGCCGATCATTCCACTTGTTTCTAGAACATTTTAACTTAAAACAAGTGGATTTTTCTAGTTTTACAGAGGGGAATTTTTGCTGTGTAAGATTTAAAAGGGCTGAATAACTGTGTAGACTGGACTGATACAGAGCAAAGGATCATGGTATTTGTAGTTCTCTCTGTTTTTAGCTTTTGCTGCACCATAACAATGAATTTAAGCAAAGAAAAATGTGGTGCAATATCCTGAGCTGGTCCTCGGTATTTTTGTGAGACTTTTGATGTGGAGGTGACCCGAAAGTCTCATAATATTTGAACTTTTATCCATACAGAGTTTTTCTGCAGTCACTTGTGGCATAAAGAACAGATACGTTACACATTTGGATCAGTTTTGTCTCATATTATTGTTGATAAAGATGCACTGTGTAACTTTTTGCTTGGGGGTCCGTCACCTGCTTGTTTCTGTGGAGATGTCATGTTGCTCTGCCTGGAATGTTCCATAATATAACATTAAGCAGCTTTACTTTACTTTCATTCATTTACAGGTGGTTTTATAGCTCAAAAATACCGAGAAAAACTGACATTTTGACTGCGATCAGGGTCGCCTCTCCACAGATCTGACCTGTTTCCATGGAGATAGAAAGGTTTAATGCCATACTGTGAAACAATTCAGGCAAACAATGCACCTTTGAAGGAAATAAATGTTGTTTTCAAGCTCTGTACTACAGTATCTGCAGATATCGGCAGATATAGTGTCAGAATCTGAACTGAAAAAGCTAAAAGTTATATAGTAATTCTATGATAACAATGTAAGAACGGAAGTGTAAACACTGTGGTAGAGCTAATTAATAAAGAAATAATACTGTACTGATACTGATAATGTAAAGATTATGTTATCTGGACACTGCACAGACTCTGCCTCGTACATCCTGCTGATAAAGCAACCAACAAATATTCAGGGGCCATGTTTTTTTTAAGCAGTAGTAAAGTTTCTGTCTTTAAAAGGGCAAAATGTACATTGCTATTTTAATCCTTCGATCCTTAACCAATACTTGACACCCACTGCACATTGGGGTCATTGCATCTCGAGCCAAAATCATGCTAAATATAAAAAGAAACTTGCATTGGGTTAAGTTTATCATATATATAGTGTCTAGGCTGGTTATTATATCGCTGACAGTGGCTGTGTTGGAATTTTAATGATCTGATTTGTGGAGTTCATAAATGACTGAAATGTCAGTGTGGAACAGGGAAATCCGATGTATCTGATTTTTTTACTTTCATTTCTGACTGTTCACAGCTGTGCCAATTTTGAGAAGTAAAACATGCAAAAGAAGTGAAAGAAAAATGTTGAAGATCGCGAGTTATTTTAAGCAGTGTATTCAAAACACCCCACGACACTGCAAAAAACTACGGTAAATCTAGTCAGGCTAAAATGAGTCGGATTAAGAAAGTTTTACCGTGATTTGAGTAAATTTCACTTGACAAGTAAAATTATCTGCAAGTGGAACAAGGCTTTTGTACTTAAAATATGAAAATACATCTTTGCTACACTTAAAATAAGAAAAACAACAACTTTTTGCACTTAAAATAAGAAATAAAATCAAATGTTGTTTGAATTAAGAAAAAAAAACACTTGTTCCACTGGCAGATCATTTCACTTGTCAAGATGAATCGACTCAAATAAAGTAAAATGTTCTTAATTTAAGTCATTTTAATTTACCTAGAGATTATTTTTTCCCAGTGAACGGTCACTCTAAAAGTCCACAATTAGTGGGTTACCTGATTAATGGTTAATTGCTACACAAAATTGACTTTTGTGAGTTTTAAGCCATGTTTATTTTTATTTTTCATTATTTGTTTGGGACAGTGCACGTTAATGGACAGACATGATAAGACACATGAATGGAAACATGCCTAAAATAGAAATATACAGTGAAATACATAGAAATTTACATTTAACATGAGGTCATCAGTCTCTGTACAATATTTACAACAACATTAACACATTTACACAACAGACACATACAGTAAATGCATCACTGCACCATTCACTCAGTCATAAGATTCACTTTCCATATTCACAGTCCATGTTCTCTGTACAACATACTGTATTAAAAAAGAAAATCTAACGTGTGCAACTTGGGAATCAATTGTTAGAAGCCCTGTTCCACTTTGTGATGTCATGGAGTGGCAGTTTTCAAGTTAACAGCTCCTTTTACCTTTTGCTCAGTCGAGATGGGCAATTCCAGGGCTGAAATGATCCAAATGATTCTAGTGAAGGTGTGTGGAGTTTAAAAACACAAATACAGCACTTCCTGTGTTACTGCATGACATCACAAGGTGGAACAGTGTTTTCTGCATGAGAGAAGAACTCTAAAAGGTCAAACTCAGCCTAAATGTGCAGGGTTTGTGTGTTAAACATGTCAATGAAGCAAAACACAACTCCAGGTGTGTTTGTGATGAGGAAACATTACAACGGATCAGAAATGATGTAATATGGGCCCTTTAAGGTGTGACTTTTATGGTGAAATGCTTTACTGAATGGAGATGTTATGGCTTTTTCTGGAATGTTCCACTAGGGCTGGGCGGTACACTGGGGTATATACAGTATTACCGTGACTTACTAAGAATTATTTTGTAGCTGCACCTAAACTGTTCAGCAGCTCCAGCAGGACGAATGTGCAGCTCTGACTCTGTGTTTCTCAATGTTAAAGTCGATCAAACTGGACTGAGCGCGTTTAGCCTCTTGTATCAGGTCCACAGTGAAACGAACAGCAGAACAGACCTGGATTTACCGGATTTACAGACTGAACACGGGAAACGTGAAGATTTAAAAAGTAAATTTCAATTTAGAAGCGTCTCTGCAGCTGCGTCTTGTACCAATGGAGCCATAAGATGCTGTAAAGCTCCGCCCCCTCCACCTCCTGCTCTAAGCTCCGCCCCCTCCTGCTCTGAGCTCCGCCCCCTCCTGCTCTGAGCTCCGCCCCTTCCTCCACCTGCTCTAAGCTCCGCCCCCTCCACCTCCTGCTCTAAGCCCCGCCCCCTCATCCACCTGTTCTAAGCCCCGCCCCCTCCACCTCCTGTTCTAAGCTCCGCCTCCTCCACCTCCTGCTCTAAGCTCCGCCCCTCCACCTCCTGCTCTAAGCCCCGCCCCCTCCACCTCCTGTTCTAAGCTCCGCCTCCTCCACCTCCTGCTCGAAGCCTCGCCCCCTCCACCTCCTGCTCTAAGCCCCGCCCCCTCCACCTCCTGTTCTAAGCTCCGCCCCTCCACCTCCTGTTCTAAGCTCTGCCTCCTCCTCCACCTGCTCTAAGCTCCGCCCCCTCCACCTCCTGCTCTAAGCTCCGCCCCCTCCTCCACCTGCTCTAAGCTCTGCCCCCTCCACCTCCTGCTCTAAGCCCCGCCCCCTCCTCCACCTGCTCTAAGCTCCGCCTCCTCCTCCACCTGCTCTAAGCTCCGCCCCCTCCACCTCCTGCTCTAAGCTTCACCCCTCCACCTCCTGCTCTAAGCTCCGCCCCCTCCACCTCCTGCTCTAAGCTCCGCCCCCTCCACCTCCTGCTCTAAGCTCCGCCCCCTCCACCTCCTGCTCTGTTTGGGCTCAGCCCGTTGGTCCGACAGCCCAATCGTCCCAAACTGGAGCAGTGAGTAGATCCTGTTAGTCCGAGCGTCACAGATGCAGGGAGGACTTTAACGTGCTGAGGAGAAACCGTTCGGACATTCAGAGTGTGGAGGGAATTCTCACTAGTTTAGAGCCACAAACACCAGAACAAGAAAATCTACAACGTGACATTAGCGGAGAATAAATATATACACGCTACAAGCACTGAGCCGAGAACCAGGACTAAACCAGGACTAAACCAGGACTAAACCAGGACTAAACCAGGACTAAACCAGGACTGAACCAGGACTAAACCAGGACTAAACCAGGACTAAACCAGGACTGAACCAGGGCTGAACCAGGACTAAACCAGGACTGAACCAGGACTAAACCAGGACTAAACCAGGACTAAACCAGGGCTGAACCAGGACTAAACAAGAGCTAATGCAGGACTGAACCAGGACAGAGCGTTAAATTGAAAATCCAACCACACATTCATTTGTGCTGAACAAACAAATTTATGTATCGATATTTTATCATATTATTTCAGGTCCTGATGCGCTGCAGATTTTTTAAATGACGGTAATGAAACTGATACTGCTGCTACTTTTTGATAACTCGGGAAACTTTACTACCGCATCCCATATCCGTATCACCGCCCAACCGTATGCTCCAGAGTGCGGCATTAAACCTTTCTATCTTCATGGAGACCAAACCAGACCAAGTTACAGGTCAGATCTGTGGAGAGGCGACTCCGCTCACAGTCACAATGTTGTTTTTCTAGGTATTTTTGAGCTATAAAACCACCTGTAACTGAATAAATGTCAAATGGAGCAATGACATCTCCATAGAAACAAGCAGGTGACGGACTCCCCCAAACAAAAAGTTACATAATGCACCTTTTATTACAGTACCTAATCACTATAAAAGCTGAATTGCTGTTGCAGGTTATGGCCTCTCGGCTTTGGACCTCTGCCCCGGATTCCAGTCCATCCACACCACGTCCGCCCACTCCACTCCGGGCGGCTCCCCCCACAACAGCAGCGTCGAGAGCTTCCTCCTGCCCCACCACCAGCCCCACCTGCCCCAGCAGCAGCAGCAGCAGCAGCCCCGCCCGCACCCCCGCTCCCGCTCCCTCTCCCCGCAGGGCAAACGCTCCTACCACCACCTCAACTCCTGCCCGGGGCCCACTCCCGTCAAACAGCGCTCCCGAAGCCCCAGCCCCGTCCCTTCGCCCAACGAGGGGACCTACTACCTGCACCAGTACCAGAGCCCCGCCCCCCTGCTGAAGGAGATGTTGGGCAGTAGCGGCGGTTCGGTGGTGGTGCCGTCCATGGTGGTGCATCACACCCCCCACAGGCCCGTGCAGAGGCAGGACTGCGCCTACGGGGACGGGTACGAGTGGAGCGGGCTGGACGTGGACAGGGCAGTTCGACCCGAGGTGAGCTCATTTGCATATTATTGCATATTATTACATATTATTATAAGTAAGAACCCTGATGAAAACTGTTCCACAAATCTTGCTGCACTTAGACAAACTTTATTGATCCACAAGTGGAATTATGTGGAGCTCACACATCAAAATATAATACACCACAAAAAGGCCTGTCAAAAATAAGAAAAAAATACCAATTTTGAGGTAAAATTGCCCTATTTTAAGTGAAATTATCTGCCAGAGCAGTAAGAAATTTTCACTTACCAAGTTTTCTTAAGACAAGATGAAATACAAATCTTGTTCTAAGCAGAAAACACGAGTTTCAAGTGTTTATGGCAAGATTTTTCACCTTATTGGTTTGAGAAGGAAGTTAAAGAGGCTTAACCTGGACTGATTTAATATAAAAAGTGCTTAGAATAAGTTATAATATCTAAATAAGATAAATCTGGATGAAATATTTGAAACAAGTAAAAAAATCTCATTTTATTAAGTAAAAAAATCTTTTAAGATGAATCTGCTTAATTCAAGTCAGTTTAACTATGCTAGAAAATCCTTTTTTGTAGTGTATAATTGGAAAAAAAACTATCTGTAGATAAGTTAAAAATGACTTAAATTAAGAACATTTCACTTTGAGTTGATTCATCTTCACAAGTAAAATTCTCTGCCACTGGATTAAGTGTTTTTATAAATCTCAAAATAAGATAAAATCACTAATTCTAAGCACTAATCTAAGTTTTAAGTGATCTAAAATAAAGCATAAAACATTAATTCTAAGAATAAATTAAGATGAAAAATCTTAAAGCTTGTTATCGATTGTTTTATTCTTGATTTTAGTTAATGAATTTTAATGAAATTCTTTATTTCCTTATTTTAAGACTAATTACCACTTGGTAACATATCGACAAACTGCAGATCAACTGATTTACATCCCTAAAAATGTCTTAAACACCATCTTAACACTTGTTTTGTGCATTCACTGGAAAAAACAATATCTACATAAGTTAAAATGACTTAAATTAAGAACATTTTACTTTATTTGAGTCGATTCATCTTGACAAGTGAAATGATCTGCCAGTGGAATAAGTGTTTTTTCTTAAGTCAAGCAACATTTGATTTAGTTTCTTATTTTAAGTGCAAATAGTTGTTGTTTTTCTTATTTTAAGTGTAGCAAGATGTATTTTTTTCATATTTCAAGTACAAAAATCTTAATCACTTTTTGTTTTGTTATTATAGACTGCAAAAAACAAAATCTAGTCAAGCTAAAATGATTTGGATTAAGAAAGTTTTACCAGGATTTGAGTAAATTTCACTTGACAAGTAAAATGATCTGCCAGTGGAATACGATTTTTGTAGTTAAAATATGAAAATACATCTTTGCTACACTTAAAATAAGAAAAACAACAACTTTTTGCACTTAAAATAAGAAATAAAATCAAATGTTCTTTGAATTAAGAGAAAAACACTTCTTCCACTGGCAGATCATTTTAATTGTCAAGTTGAATGGACTCAGATAAAGTAAAATGTTCTTAATTTAAGTCATTTTAACTCACCCAGATACTGTGTTTTTCAGGGAATCCACACAACACAAGCATTAAGACGTATTAGAAGTATTAAGACATTTTTTTATGGATGTAAATCAGTCGATCTTGGACTGAAATTCTCCAGTATCTGTGATCGTTCTGTTTGTAAAATGGAAAGATTAAAAGATTTTAAAGTTTTAGGCGAGTGCTGCAATTTGTCAGTAAGTTACCAAGTGGGAATTAGTCTTAAAATAAGGAAATAAAGAATTAAATTAAGATTCATTCACTGAAATCAAGAATAAAACAGTCAATAACAGCTTTATATTCTAGTTTTTAGATTTTTTATCTTAATTTATTGTTAGAATTAGTGTTTTATGCTTTATTTAAATCATTTAAAACTTGGATTATCGCTCAGAATAAGTGATTTAATCTTATTTTGAGATTTATGAAGGCCTGGATATATTTTCTCATTTTAAGTTTTCTTGATAAGTAAATTTCACTCACTGCCCCGGCAGAACATTTCACTTTAAGCATTTTAACTTAAAACAAGTGGATTTTCTAGTTTTAATGAGGGGTATTTTTGCTGTGTTGCTCCTGTTTGTGAAAATCTTATGTAACAGTTCCTTTTTTAAACAGCACAAACACAACACAAACTTTATAAAGCAAATTGTATTATAGTATTTCTTCACTGATCTCAAAGTGAATTTTAAACTAAGGATTTGACTGATTTATGTGTATTGCCACATGTGAATCACCTCAGCTCCAGTTTCTATCTCTGTCTTCATGTTTTATCTGTCTTTATCTGCTCATTATTAACCCTGGGATTTTTATAACCTTTGAGTTCAATATTGTAATGAGTTGATAAAGTGTTTCTGTTGCAGGGGAAGTCTGAAACCTTCTACATGGTGCCAACAGTGTGGCCGGCGCCTCATCCCACTCACCACGGGGCGTTCAGGTTTGTGCCTCCACGATGCCCACATTTAAAAAAAAAAAAGTCCAAAATGTAAAAAAAAAACCGTGAGAAAAAACACAAAACGGCGTTTTTAGGAGCCTGTGAGCAGTGCGAGCGTTTATGGTCCTGTTTTAATAGTTTGATTTTCAACAAAAAGGTGCACAGCAAAAAAGGATTTTCTAGCATAGTTAAACTGACTTGAATTAAGCAGATTCATCTTAAAAGATCAATTTTAAGATTTTTTTACTTAATAAGATGAGATTTTTTTTACTTGTTTCAAGATATTCCATCCTGATTTATCTTCTCTCGATATTACAACTTATTCTAAGCACTTTTTTTTTTTTTTTTTTTTTTTTTTTTTTTTTACTTTTTATTTGTGCTTTTTCAGAACTTATATACAGAACATAACAACAACAACAAAAAATAAAATAAAAAAATAAAATAAAGAATAAAAAAAAAACAAAAAAAACAAAAAACAAAAACAAACTGGGGTTCTACAGAAAAATCAAAACAGCAAACTTAAAGGGAAAGAATTATGTATTTCTCTTGTTCTTAAAGTTTATCCATTTAGACCAACTTTTCTGAAATTTGTCTGCCTTCAACCTTAGATAATAAGTCATTCTTTCCAACAAATAAATTTCCTCAATTATTTCAAACCACTGTGTCAGTTCCAATGAGTCATTTTTTAGCCAGTTCCTAGTTACAACTTTCTTACTGGCCATCAGCATGATTTTAAACAAATAAAGGTCTTCTGCTTGAATCGGTCCCTCTTGCGACAGACCCAAGTACATAACTCGTGGATCATTAGGTACCATGTAACCCATTCTAAGCACTTTTTATATTAACTCAGTCCAGGTTAAGCCTCTTTAACTTCCTTCTCAAACCAATAAGGTGAAAAATCTTGTCATAAATACTTGAAACTCGTGTTTTCTGCTTAGAACAAGATTCGTATTTCGTCTTGTTTTAAGAAAACTTGGTAAGTGAAAATTTCTTGCTGCACTGGCAGAAAATTTCACTTAAAATAGGGCATTTTTACCTCAAAATTGGTATTTTTTCTTATTTTTGATAGGCCTTTTTTGCAGTGTGAAAGTGGCTGAAAAGAAACAGAAAAACTGTCGTCAAACTTGTCGTAGCTGTATTATTATTTGCGAGGGATTTTTTTAACAGTACACCTCAGCTCACCTATTGTAGTTCCAACTAAGGTTCAGACTGCAGCCTTTTTTTCACCTCTACGTGACCAATATCTGATCTTTTAATGACAGTCTGAACCACACACATCAGATCTTTTCAAATGCGACCCAGGCCAGTGTGATATGTGCTCCTAAAACCGATGCATATCTGATCTTTTGACATGTGACTTCAGTCTGAACGGCGAGATCACATTAATCTGACCTACATCTGACCTACACGTCATCAACAAGCGAGAGTTTGGCTATTGTGCTGTAACAAGCTCCTGTTGTGAGTCAAAACAGCCCAACGGCAACATGTTTGCTACTGAAATAGGCCGAAGACGTGTTTCCTCCTGCGAGAGTGGAACGACGGCGACTTTAAAATCTCCAGGATCTCAGTGCAGCGTCCATGTTTAGGCGACTTCCATAAACCCTGAGCTCGCTGCTGTGACGTCGTCGTGTCTCCAGTGCTCACGCGGGACACTTTTGGAGCGTTAAAAGTTTACACAATTTGTATTTAATTAGAAATCTGAACGACCTCGCCAAAAAAACAAACAGATTTCACATAAAAATCCCAATGAATCAATAAGCCCTGCAGTCTGAACATAGCCTAAGTCATCTTTTTCTGTCCAGACTGTGTTGAACCAAAGCTCACACCGCAAAGAAACTAAATCTAGCCAAGTTAAGATGACTTGAATTAAGAAAGTTTTATCATGATTTGAGTAAATTTCATTTGACAAGTAAAATGATCTGACAGTGGAATAAGACTTTTTTGTACTTAAAACACCTTGCTGCACTTAAAATAAGAAAAAACAACGACTTTTTGCATTTAAAATAAGAAAGACAATCAGATTTTGCTTGAATTACGAAAAAAACACCGGCAGATAATTTTACTTTCAAGTTGAATTGACTCATGAAAGTAAAATGTTCTCAATTTAAGTCATTTGAACTTATCTACATATTGGTTTTTCCAGTGCAGATTAAAGTCGAACTTGAGTAACAGCTTCAGACAGAGCAGTGCTTTCTGTTACTATCGGGGAATGTTTCTACACTCTGATCCCACTACCTCATCATCATTCCTTATCCTGTTCTCCTCTCTTGTGCCCCAGCATGTCCATGGCGCCCCTGCCCTCCCTGGAGTGGCAGTTGCCCTCTGAGCTGGGGCAGTACAAGCTCCAGATCCAGCAGCACCCCAGATCGTACCACCGGGCCCACTACGAGACCGAGGGGAGCCGAGGGGCGGTGAAGACGGCCAGCGGGGGGCACCCGGAAGTACAGGTCAGGACACAACACGCAAAATGTGGATTAAAGATTAGACATATTTACCTACCTATGAAACAAAACCATTCCGGAGTCATAAGTTTCCAGACTCTGGCAGAATTGATGATTTCTTGGTCCAGAAGCTGCACATGGGACGTACTTGGATATTCAACATGATAATGATCCAAAACACAAAGTGGAGCTGTCACTGGCTCCAGCAGAATAAAGTGAAGGTTCTGGAGTGTTCGTCTCTTCTGACCTCAGTATCACTGAGCCTCTGGGCAGATTCAAGCTGCAGTTCAGACAAGAGCCCAAGAATTTACAGGAACTGGAGCCTTTTGCCCAGAAGAATGAGCAGATTTACCATCAGAGAAAATAACACATCCACAACTATCACAAACTATCCAAGCTGTCATTGGGTCATTTGTGTAGTTTCTGTTTCATTATGATTTAAAAAGAGGAAACACAGTTGGTTTGATAATAAACGGCTTCACCCAAACACTAACCATGAGTGAAAGAAAAGTTTTTGTGTTATTATTCATATTCTCTGAAAGACGGACAAGAAATCAATCAAATTCTGTCAGGGTTTGTAAACTTATGAGCACAACTGTATCTATATTTGTGCAGTCAAACAATTATTTTCTTTAAATCAGATTAATCACACTTTAGAATTTTGATTAATCACGATTAATCACAGTTAATTCTTCAAAAAATAATTGGACAAAAATGCAGTTTATTATCAAAAACATTTTTAAAACATTACACATGTCAATTATCTGCTCAGAACTACTCAAAAGTAGTTTGTATGACGATCACCTGTGACGATGTGCAGGACATTTTGCAGCTCTCGGTCTTCAGCGATGTTAATAGGCCGACATGCTGTGCCGATCCATTTTGTAAAGACGGTCAACTTATCGCTGGTAGTTTTGTTGCCGTTGTTTGTCGTGCTCGGCTTGTTGTTGGTACAAGTAACGTCGTTGCTGCCGCTGAATCAAACCCGTGTTTTGCTTTAAGACGGTGTTTTAAACTTGTGCTTCTGTGGAAAGAGAGTTCATCGCTGCGACATCTGCAAACTCCCTTAGTTTGATCTAAAGTCCCGTGGGGCAGTTTTTCACAGTGAAATTTGCCCTGAGCTCCAGTCACAGCCTCATCTGTCGTCTTCACATCCGCCTATGGACCTGATCACTGACCTAATAACCTGCGCCGCCTTCAGGACCATCCGCACTTTCCACAGAGGAGCGTTCAGAATAAACTGTGGGATTAATCTGCGTTAAAAAAACATGAGTGCGATATTTTTTGTGATTAATCGTATGCGTTAACGCGTTAACATCGACAGCCCTTATTTATATGTATGTATGTGTGCGTATAAGTGTTTTCTTTCGTCTAAATGTACGTTGTTGCTTGCCGACTGTGAAAAACAAATAAATAAAGTGACAAAAAATAAATAAAGATAGACATATTGTGCTTGTTTAATGCATATAGTTATCATTTTGGACACTTTAAATCGCAATATCTTTTGGCTGTCATAATGTTGTGCTGTTAAAGGTCTTATATTACGCAAAATTGACTCTTTAAACCACGTTATAATGTCGTTACCTCACTTAGAGCATACCTGGAGTTGTGTTTGGTTTCTTTTTCATAGGTTTGTCCATTATTATTAGTCTGCTTACATCTCCAAATCTCAAAATACTCTGTCCCACCAGTAGTTTTCAAGTGAACAGCTCCTTTTACCTTTTGCACAGTACAGATTGGCGATTATAAGGCTGACTGCATCCAAATGAGTCTTATGAAGCTGTACAAAGTTGAAAAACACTGTGCACTTCCTGTATTACCTCACAGTATCACAGGGTAAAACTGCCGGAGTCGTGTGTTAAACGTGTGCGAATGAAATAAACACAGATGTTTTTAATGAGGAATCAGAAAACAGCGTAATATATGGGCCCTTTAAACTGCAGTACCTTTTTGCAATCATAATGTTGCATTGTTAAAGAAAAGTTTATTTTGTGCATTGCAAACCACAGTGTTGATATGAAACAACTTATAGAAATAGACACGGGCACTGTGTTCAAAACCACCAAACTGTGCTGCCCCCTTCCTCTTACAGTCAAATTTAATTATAGCAAGCAGCGGATTTCCGTGTACGTGTTTTTCTTTATGAATCATAGCTATGCAACATTTAGAACCCTACAAGTCTTTTTTTTTTTTTTTTTACATGATTGCCAAATACATCAGTGTTAAAAATACATCTCTGAGTGAGCCTAAGAGGGAGAAACATCATAGCAAAGTTAAAACAAGGTGATAAAAGTACATTTTACAATACGTTTACTTTAAAGGTTTTCTTGTTTGTTTAGTTTCTTTTTTGCTGGTGTTTTGCCGGTGTTTAGTTTTTTTTGCTGGTGTTTTGCCGGTGTTTAGTTTTTTTGCTGGTGTTTTGCTGGTGTTTAGTTTTTTTGCTGGTGTTTTGCCGGTGTTTAGTTTTTTTTGCTGGTGTTTTGCCGGTGTTTAGTTTTTTTTGCTGGTGTTTTGCCGGTGTTTAGTTTTTTTGCTGGTGTTTTGCTGGTGTTTAGTTTTTTTGCTGGTGTTTTGCCGGTGTTTAGTTTTTTTGCTGGTGTTTTGCCGGTGTTTAATTTTTTTTGCTGGTGTTTTGCTGGTGTTTAGTTTTTTTGCTGGTGTTTTGCCGGTGTTTAGTTTTTTTGCTGGTGTTTTGCCGGTGTTTAGTTTTTTTTGCTGGTGTTTTGCCGGTGTTTAGTTTTTTTGCTGGTGTTTTGCTGGTGTTTTGCTGGTGCTGGTGTTGCACTATGACTAAATCCGTCACCGACAGCGTTCAGCTCCAGTCAAATGAAGCTCAATGAGGCTAACGGTTTGGAGCCGGTTACCCGACGGGTGAACCGCAAATTTTAATGAAACGGGTGAAAAATGTTGTGCTGTGTCGGCGGTTTGGGTCGGGTTGGACACAGGAAAACGCAGGTTTAATCTGCGGTTTACAAAACATCAAGTACGAACAAAAAACAGAGCTGTATTTTAGTGAGACGCAAAAATGCCATTGTTTTTACAAGACGATTAAATGTAAAATCCATGTTTTTGCGGCGCGCATTCTCAGAAATCTCTACCATTTTCACTTTCAAACTGCG
This sequence comes from Odontamblyopus lacepedii, assembly GCA_034769755.1. Lineage (NCBI taxonomy): Eukaryota > Metazoa > Chordata > Actinopteri > Gobiiformes > Gobiidae > Odontamblyopus > Odontamblyopus lacepedii. The sequence goes on along the minus strand of CM068346.1, from coordinate 38,505,032 downwards.
CATGCGACGTCCTGCAGCTCAAAATGACTCTGGAGGAACTGAAACGAAAATTAGCGAATGGAGAGAACAAAGTTGTGCCTTTTTTTTGGCTCTCGGACTGATTTTCATTCAGGTGTCTGTATGTATTTATAGTGGTTCGGATCGGGTGCGAAATTTTATTTCAGTTCTGTCGGAAAACAGGTCGGGTGCAGATTGAGGTATGACGGGTACGGGCAAAATAGCTAAATAAAAACCCCAGGATCATGTAGAGCAGGTTAATACGAACATTTTAAGACCAAAATACGAGGTCCACAACAGCAACTAGAGCGAGAAAGTTCACAATTTTTCAATGTAAAGTCAAATGGAGCGAGTCGATGGAGCTGGAAGTGCCCCCGTGCTCCCTTCCTGTTTGGAGTTAGCATGTTAGCACGTTAGCTTTGTCCATTTATTTATACGGTCTATGCAAAATCCCCAGTGTCTGTCACAGTCGACCTGAATCAAATCTACAATCTTTCCCTCACCAGCTCTTTGGGTACCACGGCGCCTCTCCGCTCAGCCTGCAGGTCTTCATCGGGACTGCGGACGAGAGACTGCTGAAGCCCCACTCGTTTTACCAGGTCCACAGAGTCACGGGGAAGACGGTGACCACCCCGAGCCTGGAGAGGGTGATCAACGGCACCAAAGTGCTAGAACTCTCCCTGGACCCCAAGAATAACATGAGAGTCGTGTAAGTAAGACGTCTTTTACAGTCAGCACAATACAAATACAACGCTTTCACTTGCAGAAACTAGAGCTCAGACTAGAGTCGCTGCTCCTTTGGTGGAGGAAGTGTGTGGGAAAAGGGAGTTTCTAGGGATCTCCTCTTAAGTCGGGCGTAGACTGTGCGATTTTTGTTGTTTTTGTGATCAATATTTTATTTTATTTTTGGTATTCATGGGTGAAAGGTTCCGAACAATGAATAAGTGCAAATGTGTACAATAAGTGCGCAACATATCGGTTACATTTTAATCAATCAGTCAACAACTTTATTAATCCCAAAGGGCAATTCAGTTTGCACATTTCTGGTCGTGCATTTTACCCTTGTCACCCACTACCCCTCCTGCCCCAAACCCACCCTGCCCCAGGACCTGTACTCCCCTGACCCAAGGTAAATTACTGTGCGATTTTTGGGCCTTTTTGAGCTGATTTTTCGTTCGTGCGACTGTTTTTGGGGTCAAGTTTTGGCTTAATCATGTGTCGTGCCTCGTGTAGTATACGTGATGGAGATTTATATTCTTTGTGTAAATAAATCTGATCTACCTAAGAGGAGTCATTAACATGTGTAAAAGCTCAGTCTCCAAGTCAGGAAGTCTTTTGTTGCCTGTCCTCAAATGTAGTTTTTTAGCACAAACCTGTGAACAGAAGTCACTCTGCTTTGGTATGTATGTAACTTTTCTGTATAAATACTCAGAGCTCAGATGATCATGAGGAGACATGAGGGGACTCGGGGCAGAGACTGGAGGAGATGCTCTGGGGTAGAGTCTCTTTTCTTCAAGATCCATATTTTTTTCCCATAACATATACATGAGTTAACGAGAACCAATGAATACCTACCCAATCGTAGGCCGCAAGAATATCAAACCTGTGTCAAATCCAGTCGCCTCTCGTGAGGTTTTCCCACTGTTGCACTTATATTTTGAGAACATGAATCAGCTGTGAACTTTTAAACCCTGAGATCTGGTCGTACAGTTTGAGCTGGAGCTGAGTGAAATGATCAAAAACATTGCACGGTGCACTGTATTTTTCGGACCATACGGAGCACCGGATTATAACGTCCATTAAGTGAGACTTATACCTTCGCCCGGGCGTCCTCGATCCATCGGCAGATCGTGGTGTAACTCGCCCGGCGTTGCCTCTGTCTTGGTGAATGTGAGTTCAGCTTCTGTCGTCCATCGCTCCCACAGCTGCAGTTTAACTCTGAACGACCTGTCGACACCGAGATCTAGAGGTTGGAGTTCTTTGGTTAATCCACCTGGGATGACGGCAGCACCAAATTAGTTTGCTTCACTTGGGCGTGTGACAGGGGCCATTTTGGGCTCCTTAAACACACCATAATATGATGTTGAAGCACAGTACATGTTACTCCGCGAGGCTCCTGACTCCGGTCGCCGTAAAGCTCCGACAATCCATCCAGCGGTGCGGCTTCGTAGTTTAACAAAGTCGGTACTAAAACATTTTCACAGATTTTTGAGCGCCGTGGACCACATAAAATCGGTTCGAGGTCAGTAAACACAACCAGAATTAATCCATAAGGACCACCAGATTACAAATCGATTTTTGAGCAAATTAAAGGATTTTAAATGCGCCTTATCATCCGAAAAATACGGTACGCCCAGCATTACTTATACAGGTGGGTGTATGGATGGATGTTTCCAGTGTGTGTTTCATGTGAACTTGTATTCTAAACACAAACACACAAGTTTCAGTAGTAACAGTCTGAAGATACTAACTACTTTTCCTACTATACTGTAAACTTCTATCACTACTACACCTTAAGCTATGTGGGTCCAAGCACTACTTCATACTGCCCCAGAAGCCGACACTGGTAACTTAATTTTCTTGAATGCAAAAGAACGCAGTTACAAGCCCATCTTAATTTAAATATTGAAACTTCACTTTGTCTTTCTGTGGTTTTCTTTTCTTTTTCATTTGTACGTTGCTGATGCGTATTTCTAGGATTGACTGTGTGGGGATTCTGAAGCTGAGAAACGCCGACATCGAGCTACGAAACGGGGAGACGGACATCGGGCGTAAAAACACTCGAGTGCGTCTGGTTTTCCGAGTGCACATCCCGGAACCTGGTGGACAACTGGTGTCACTGCAAGTCTGCTCCCAGCCCATCGAGTGCTGTAAGGGACCTTTTTTTATAACTTTTTTGACGAAAAATAGACTAAAATAAAAGATGGTCTAGTTTTTAATGGAAATTTTGCTATAATCTTCCATAAAACAAGTCTATTTCCATGGAGAATGTTCCGAATTATGGTTTTAACTTTCTGTTTCCATGACCATACAGTACCAGATATACATACTGCACATTTTACGGGATGATACAAGATCTCGTGAGGCAAAATTTCCATAAAATCGTGCACATATGAGAAAAATTATCTCATGAGATTTACAGATTACATGTGGGTGAGTTACGTTACTCTTTAACAGATCCAAAAAAGCAGTACTAGGATGGAAACAAAAATATGAAATCAAGTAAATACAAAATTGTGAGGGAAACTGAATTGTGAAATGTATGGATTATGTTAAACTCTCGTCTTGTCTCGTTTTCGTGCACCCAGTCTCCTATCTTGTCTCGTCTTGTGGAAATTGTACCTTTAATTACCTAATTATTCTGCTCAGATGAAAATGTAAAAGGAAATAGTCAAGTAATAGAGTTGACATCATCAGTTAAGTTCTCAAGGCAATGGTTTCTTGGATTTTTCAGATCAGACTTAGAGGTGGGAGGTTTATTTCACAATTGTAGTTTTGTGTTTTGACGATTGAGCTCATTGTCAGTATTTAAAGCTCTTATATTACACCTACACCGTCCGGAAGTTTTTTAAAGTCAAATAAACCGTTCAAAAGTCCAGAAGCGCCTGTTTCTCCATCACGGCGGTAAATTTACTGAAACACGACACCCTGAAGTTCAGCGAAACAGCCAGAGGAGCTGCAGACGGATGTGTAGAAGGGACGAAAAGTCAGTGAACTCTAATCGCGAGTAAAAACAAAAATAAATCATTGCGTTAGAAGGGACAAAAGGCTGGTGAATGGATTGCATTAATCCAGTCTCGATTAAAACGTTGACAGCCCTAGTTATAATATGTTGTTTCTTTGTAAATAATGTAAAGTGCTTACTTGCCCGAAATAAATACCTGAAATTCTAATTAAATATGCAGGTTTTGTGTGTTAAACATGTGTTGTTACGGCCCCAGGCCTCCAGTTCTTTGATTTGTTGTGTACTTTAATTTCTTTTGTCATTTGGATTCCCGCTGGTTGAGCCCTGGTCCCAGATTGGTGGGAATTTCAACCCTCGGCCACTCCCACCTCACCTCCAGCCTCCTTCCCCAGTTTAAGCAGATTCCTGTCACCTGTTGGGGGCGGCTGCCATTTTGTGTTTGTGTCTCTTTCTGTCAGTCACTTTGTTTGTACTGGTACGTGACTTTGGCTGTGTCCCAGTTCAGAAGGCTGCAGCCTCCGGAGGCTGGTTTTAAGGCCGCATACGTCACTTCCGGTAAACCAAGGCCTGTCCCATTTCATTTTATTTCGTGCAGCCTTCAAATGCGCCCTTAAAACCGGCCTTGTTTCCATGGTGATCGGGCCGTGAACGAAGGCTACACCAGAGTATCCTTCACGGCCTCCAATATCCCAGCATGCACCGCGTGCTAGTTATTCGTGCGCTACTTCATTCTCGCGCTACTTCATTCGCGCTGGTTATTGCGGTGGACAGTGGAGCGGGGTTTTCCAAACACCCGGGAGACCACCCGGTCTGAGGTCCCACATGCCAGAAGAGGAAGACCAGGACCTCAATGCCCCATAATCAATAATTATAATACATGTTAACTATAATAATCAACCATTATAATAAATGTTCATAATTTTTTAGTACTACCTACATAAATACAGGTTAATATAATAATGGATGAAGCAAGCGTGTGTAGAACTTTATCCTCTAGTGGTACTAAATCATATATAAATTAATAAATGTATGTATATAATCGTCATCACAGACAAGAAAGTAATAAAATTATAATTTTATTGGTTTTATGAAGGTATTTCTTTTGAAAAGTTATGTAATTGCCTACTATCTACAGCAGTAACGAAATGCCGTGATACGTGAATAAGGAAATACGTGTATAATAGGTTCATATTCAAAAGGAAAGATGAATTACTTACTTCATTTAATCTAAGCAGAACTGGGCGCCTGTAACGGTGTTGCATTGCCTCTTCCTCCAAAATTAAATCAATTATCATAAATAAACAAGTCAGAACCTCGGGCTCCATCACTTCTCGTGGCTAATATTTCTGCGCAATGTATACACCTGTGCCGGTGTCTAATATTTCTGTACATTTTTATACACCTGTGCCGGTTGCTAGGCGACGACGTGTTAACGTGACATCACAGGCACCTGTTGACGTACCTCCGTGGGCTAGACCTGTCCCATTTCACCACGGCCATGTGGTCCGCGGAGGTGTGTTCGAAGGCTGCAGCCTATGCGGCTTATGCAGCCTCCTGAATTAGGACACGGCTTTTGTGTGTGTTGAGACATTTGGTTTGTTCAGTTCGGTTTTGTGCCTTTTTGTTTTGTCACTTGATTCTGTTTGTGGGTTTATGTGATTTTACTTTGGGACACTTGTGATTTAGTTTTGTTTGCGTCCCTTAGTTTAGTCACTTGTTTTTTGCGTAAGCCCACGTGACTCGTTTTTGGCACAACTTGTTATCCTGTTCTTTTTCTTAGTTTAGGTTATTTTATGTGCATATTTTAGCCTGTTTTGTTTAATTTACCTTGTACATTCCTTTTAATTAAATTACCTTATTTATTCCATTTTTACATCTTGGTTATTTTGTTACTTCCGCGGTCCCGAGCAGAGCTGGGTCGTAACAAATTGGGGGCTCGTCCGGGATCAGAATTCCCGATCCCAGTGATGAAACAAAACACAACTCCAGGTCTGTTTTTGATAAAGAGACAACGTTATATCAGAAAATAATGTCATACGGGCCCTTTAACTGTACTTGTAGCTCGTACCTTCCCCAGCTCTCATTATTACCTCATTATTTGTGATCTTTTACTCGTCCGACACGGCTCCTCCTTCCCAGTGAACATGCGTTTTGTGCCTCCAGCCCAGAGAGCCCAGGAGATGCCCACAGTGGAGAGGCACGACCTGGACAGATGCTCGGTTCTCGGGGGGCAACAGATGGTTCTGACGGGACTCAACTTCACCTCTGACTCCAGGGTCGTCTTCACGGAGAAGACACAAGGTGAGACTTTTCCGACAGCTGGTCCTCGGACTAAATGATATGAAGTAAAAGGGATGTGACAATAACGTAAATCTGGTGATATCGTATCGTCAAAGTATCGGGGACCATCACAATATGTCGAATCCCTATGAAGTAATCAATAGTAGTAATCTGTTATAGTTTTAGATAAATGTTAAAGGAGGAGATTGTAAATATAGACGATAAACGATAATACTGAAACTAATGAAACTATTTTATTATATTAATTATACCACCAAAAACTATTCTAAATGTCCAATATTGTTAAAAAATATAATAATAAATAACCCCAAAAGTATATAGTTTCATCTTTCTTATATTGATGATAAGCATAGTAATTATCATAGGCTTAGTATACATGATATTACTTTACTGGGAATGTTCCGCAGTATGGCATTAAACGTTCACCCGCTTTGTTAGTGCTAAAATTATTCCTTCCAAAACGCACATTCCTAAACCCAGATGGTGGACAAAAGTGATACAAATATAAATTCAGTCACTACATTTAAAGTTTTATCAGACCTCAAAATTTGCTCTAAATACTTTTACATTTTACCCTTTAAGTCCATTTTTAAACGGGTACTTTAATACCTTTACTTAAAACTAAACACTTCTTCCACCACTGTATGTGCATAGCATTGGTAATTTCATGTTCTTCTTTTATTTCTTTATTTCTTTATTTCTTTAAATACATACATGCATTTTAAACACTCGTAAAGGCAAGATTATAGATCGAAAACATTAATAACAAGACATACTGGTTCAAATGACAAGACAGAAGACATAACGAGACAAAAAAAACAACTGTAAATACATTTAAAAAAAAAAGTATAATAAAAATAATAATAATAACACGGTAGCCACAGGGTCATAAAAGTCAAAAAGGTCTAAAATTTTGATGTTCCTAAATTAAGGCCTTAAAAAGTCTTAAGTTATGTTTTTCACAAAGGTCTTAAATTTGATTAGCCTATTTTTCTGGATACTTAATCAGGCTGCAGTGCAATGTTTGTCCTGTTAGAATGTTAGAAATGATTTTTTGGGGTCATTTTACAGCAACGCACACGACTATAAATGAGTTCTGAATGAGATTTAATAATAAAAGTATATTTTGTTATTTAAAGCAGTGAGTAATGGTCATTATTAGAATTGGATCTGGTGTTTTTCGCCTGCATAATGGGTGCGATGTTGGTCTTTAATGGTCTTAAAAAGGGCTTAAAAAGGGCTTAATTTTTGGTAAGTCAAACCTGGGGATACCCTGAATAATAACCTCATTTTCTTGAACACAAAAGTAAAATCCTGACTCAAAATTTAAATGATGTGGTCCTTGCTGACTACAAAACTATCTAACCGCACAGTATATATATAGATTTCACCGACAACTAGATATTTTCTCAAGCCTCGGTGCACAAACTCCCCCTCAGCCACTGCAGATATTGTCGGGTTATTTGCATAGGATCCGCCACGCTCACTTTCAATGACGCAGATATGAGAGTCTGAATGGCATAAATGCAGCAGAGGTGGGCAGAGGAGCCAAAAATATCACTAAAAACCACTGTCACTTCAAAATAATATGACTCAAGTAGAAAATAAATAAGTACAAATGAATAAAAGTGAATAAAAATAAATAAAAGTAAACACGTCATTTTTAGTCTTTAATACTTTTACTTAAAGACGCACTGGGCAGTTTTTCTGCTGCTCGTCTCCATGGAGATGCTGTTGCTTTACCTGGTGTTAGTCTTGTCTATTTTTATTAAAACAAGCACGCGACGCCACAAAACTAAGTTACGGGCCAGATCTGTGGAGAGAATGAATGTACTTCAAGGCATTTTTGAGCGGTAAAAACAGCTGTACTTGAATAAATGCAAGATGGATATGTTTAAAGCTGCACTGTGGAATATTTTCGACAATATTACACATAGATATTATAGATGATATCATCGCAGGCGAGCAGGTGACGGACGCTCCACCGGAAAAGTTACACATTGCACCTTTTTTACTTATTTTACTGCTTCTTATGGCTTTGTTTTTCACGTGATTTGACTGGTTTTTATTGTTTTATGACCAAATTTGAGCAATTTATGAGCTCTGTGGAGCACTTTGGAAGCCGTTTTGTTTGCAAAATGTGCGATATACGTAAAGTGGATTTGAATTGATTTTTTTTTGCAAGTCTCGCTTTTATTCGAGTAGCTTTTCACCCCCGTAGCTGTACTTTTAGCAGCTCCAGAGGACTTGATCACCATCGGCAGAGTCGCGCGCACTATTACCAACCACGGCGTGCTGTGAGAGGAGGATGGGAACGGTCTTTGTGCTCGATCCGAGGTTAGATGTAACAGGATGTGGTGAGGCAGATCAAGTTTTGAGAGTTGAAGTTTTTGTCGAGTGGGCTGTAACGTTACAAAGTTAAAGAGAAGAGGAGAGAAAACACAGATCTGGGCTGACGGCTTTTCCACTTGTCATAACACATGGGTTTACACGGGTTCAGTTTGATTTTTTTGTTTGTTTTTTTTGGACTGACTCGTTCCAAAATCTCCAAGACATAAACACTGACAACTGTTGAGTATGAGTGAGCTGCAAATCACACACAGACTAAGTTTATGTAGGTCATTTTGCCTAAGTTATGTTAAATTTTCTTACATTTTCAACAATTATTTCATGATTAGTTTACTGGTCAAATGATTTTTTCCTCTATAATTGTATATTAATATTAGCTAAGAAATTTTAACTCGATGAAGATTTTAAAAAAAGTTTCTAGTTTCTTGCATTTACTCAGTAACGTGGGTTTTTATTGACTTAAAAACTCGAGTGAGTGGGCTCGCTTCTCCACAGATCTGATATGAAAATAGGCCCTGTGGTGTCAACTGCTGTTTCCATAGAGATAAATAAGGAGGTGATGGGTCCACTACTAGAAAAGTTACACAGTTCACCTTTAAAATCAGTAATGTAAATACTACAGTATGACATTTTGATGTAATAATGCAGCTATTGTTGGTATAAAATGTCTTTTGGGCCATAGTTTGGAGTCTGTAGTCCAAATATCAATATTAGGGATGTGACAATAACCAAAATCTGGTGATATCGTATCGTCAAAGGTCTCACAATAATATCGTGGAGCATCACAATATATCGAATCCCAAGTCTCTTTGCTTAAATGAACAGTTCTGATGCAGAAATAGCTAAAACAAACAGAGGGAACTACATAGACCATGATCCTTTGCTCCGTTTCAGTGCAGACGACATGAAGAAATAACTGTTCTAAGCACTTTTACATCTTTTACATCAGTTTTGTGAGGCTCTCCGGGGGAAATCATGCGAAGACCCATTTCCTCACCTGCTGCGCCTCATGAGCCCTTTCATCCCCGAACCAACATTAAACATAATATTGCACAACTTCGCCAGCGTCTTCTGCTGTAACTACGGGCGGCGCACACTTAGCAGCGTCAGTTTGGCCAATCAAAATCGCACCAAAAAAACCCGATCGCACCTTCCACTCGTGCTGCTCCCGGACACATCCGCCCCGGGAGCCTAAATGCCCCCGTTGCGCTCGCTCTGGGGGTCATGTGAGCCCCACGTAATTTGCATGTCCAATTATCCTCATTATCAGTTCATTTGGTGTGTTCTAAATAGCTTATTTATGGTATTGTCCATGTCTAACTTTGGGGCACATGAGATTTCCCCATTTAACTGTGGAAACGGTGTAAATAATGGTTTGATCTGTTGTTATGTCATGTGGGAGGGGCGAATGGGGCTATAAAGGTGCGCCTGAGGTTACAGTGAAGGTAACGTGCGAGCGAGAGCTAAACCGAGAGACTTAAAGGGGGAAATCTACTCTATTTCTTTTTGTTGCCCTGTAAATTGAACTTTATGCACTTCTTCACTGTTTTTGCACCTTTTTTGGCACTGTGGAAGCGCACAATAAAACCACCCTAAACGCATATCCCGACTAACCCTGAGTTTCTTGAAGAGTCCCGCCACAATTGTGCAGAGAGATTTGGATATCGTTACATCCCTAATGACAATAAATGATTTTAGAATGTCACTTTTGTTCTTATGTAGAATACTGTCATATCGCGAACCATTTCGTGAACTTTCCCACGGTATCACAGTAAATATCGTCCGTGACAGTATCGTATCCAGAGACTTGAATATTGTTACACTCCTAATCAATAGCGTTAAATAAAATAGTGAACGATTATTTTAATTGGTTAATAAGATATGGGAGAAATTTGTCTTGTCAGTTTTAACACAAAAACAGGACAACACAGCAACATCAGCACCACACAAACATTCACCGTGGAACAGAAATAAATAAAAGACGCCAAATATGAGCACGAGTGATGCAGGATCTTTAAGGCCGTCTTTGCAGGCAAGCCCTTCACAATCTTCACAAACTGTTGCAACCGTATTACAGAAGAATAAAGTTAAATAATGATATTTTTCTGCCGTGCTAATCCCTTTCATCCATCCTTTTTTTCCTTTTTTCAGATGGAGAGCAGATCTGGGAGGCTGATGCAACCGTCGACAGGGACAAGACACAGTTTGTGAGTCAAGTTCAGTCGCTAAGTATGAAATATATAATAAATGCAACACTTTTACCATTGAAAATGTATTTCTTATTTTCCAGAACATGCTGTTTGTAGAGGTCCCTCCGTATCGAGATGGGAGGATCTGTCGTCCTGTTAAAGTTCATTTCTATGTGATCAACGGGAAAAAGAACATGAGCCAACTGCAGCACTTCACCTACACTCCTCTCATAGGTACTGTCGGCTACTCACCTATTATATATTTACACTGATTATTGCTAGTGAATAATAACTCACTTTATTATTTCATATTTATATTTATATTTTTTATTATTTTTATTTATTGTTATTATTTTTATTTTTAGTTTATATTTGTTGTATTTATTTATTTTGTTGTATTTTTATCACTTTTTATTTGTTTTGGCTGTGCCTCTGATGTTCCACAGTATGTCTTTAAACATGTCTGGTACAGCATCATCGCTATGGTGACAAGCAGATGATACCACCCGGATAGTTTACATGTCCGATCTGCCTTTCAAAGAATTTTTGAACAATAAAACAATATAATGGGTAGGGGTGCAACGATATCCAAGTTTCATAATACAATATCGTTACAACAAACTAGTGTAGTGATGGGGGCAAGTTCTGAACTTCCACGTAAAACGCCAATTTGCTTCACACTGAAGAAGCTTAACACCACTTTAACCCATCTGACAACAGCCACGAGTCTAACAAACAAAACGCTCTGCCTGGTTCACTCATTAGTGTCTGGAAACGTTAGGAAACAACTTTATAAGCACCTTACACTTCCCTCTGTTGATTTTCCACTGCACAGGCCAAAGCCCAAAAGACTCGATTGTCGACTCCAGCGGCGGCGAGAGGCTCGAGCCTCCAGAAGCAACAAGTGAGAATCGATGACTGACGGTGAAGAAGAAAAACTGAAAGTTGTTGAAAGAAAATGGTTCGGAAATGTATTTTTTAGCGTTTTCAAAAAATATAATTCACTCGTAAATAAATGGGATTAGAAACGACATCGGCGATCGAGTCTTCTGGGCTTTGGCCTGTGCAGTGGGAAATCAACAGAGGGAAGTGTGAGGTGCTTATAAAGTTGTTTTCTAACGTTTCCAGACACTAATGAGTGAACCAGGCAGAGTGTTTTGTTTGTTAGACTCGTGGCTGTTGTCAGATGGGTTAAAGTGGTGTTAAGCTTCTTCAGTGTGAAGCAAATTGGTGTTTTACGTGGAAGTTCAGAACTTGCCCCCATCACTACACTAGTTTGTTGCCTTGACAGACTCACTGCCACAGTGAGATCTCCACCGAGGAAACACTGATCTGTGCCGTTTTTTGGCTTCTGACAGAATTCGACCTCCTCTAGCAACGGACTTTAGCTTCAAACGTGCCGGAGTTCAACTTTAAGTTTTCTTAAGATGTTACAGTGATGGTGAGATTGAGTATTTTTAGCTCTCTTTTATACAGGATTTCTATAGTTTTGAGAGTTGTGGAGCAAGAAAGTGACCCACTTGTTAAACAATAATCAATGCGGGAGATAATCATAGGGTTAAAGAATATCTTGGCTGCATTTAGACTTATTTCTGATATAATTCATACTCTCTTCTCTCCAGCCATTAAAGCTGAGCCAGTTGACGACTACCAGGTAAACTACAGCTACCAGGAAAACCTCGCAATGTCCGGCCTCTCCATGAAGTCCCTTTACCATCACACAGACCAGGACAACACCCTCCAGGCTCTGGGGGTCTCACCTACTCTGTACAGTCACCTTTCCACCGTAGACCCCAGAATACACGGACTTCTCACCGACCCGCTGGACGCTTCTTATCACCAATACCTGTCCAATCCTTTGCTGTACCACAAGCAACGCTACAACAACAATTCTCCCTCCACCACGCAACAAAAAACAGCATTTAGTCATCAATGTGGAGCGACCGAGAGCTCTCAGGATACCAAAAGTTCGTACCAGACGTTGTTGGGGAAGTCGCCGCCTTTGAGATCGACTCAAACCGTTTGTAAACCGAAGCCGAGCAGTGAGTCGATCCATCAGGGAAACTCGGGAAGAGGTGAGCAGGACGAGCCGGAGAGGACCGCCTTCAAACAAGAGCAGATCAGCTACGCCTATCTGGAGGATGGTGAGTGACGAGGATGTGAAAAGACAAGAAAGTATTCTAAAAAAAGTAAAATATATGGAGTAAAAAGGTTTCAGAAGTGTTAGTAATTAGGCCTGGGTATCATTAAGAAGTTTCTGATATGATACATAGGCCACAATACAATACATTTTTTGATTTGATACGATAAATAATGGCTAAATTATGGCTGTGATACTAAAAGTCTTTGTTAAACCACTTCTTGTGCAAAGTTATGATGAAACACAAACATTTTAATCATCCAAACAGTGAAATGTGTCGCATAAACGACTTTCCTTCCACGAAACAAGCAACATAACTGTAGCGCTGTAACAAAATAATTTAGGAAAATACACCAAATATATATATATATATAATCAGAGAGATAGATAGATATAGATAAAGTAGCCCATTATATTAATACGATATCATCACATTAAATGATAGAATATATTGATATTTTGGGATAGTCCTTGTATTTGCAGAGGTTGCTGGTGCTAGGCTAGTGCATGTCAATGGCCATAGTCGTCCTGCCACTAAAAACAGTCTGACCCACTACACAAAACACCCGAAGCAAAATAATTAGAACTCCAGACTGTCCATGTGAATGTCTGTGTCCATAGAATAATGTTTGAAATAAAACTAACCTTGCATCGCATGAATCTTCGCACGTTGAGGGACTATTTTCTCATATATCAGTCCGCCGCTGCCGAACTTTCTATCAGAAAGTAGAACTCACTGCTGCTCAGACATAAATCCTTCAAATGCAAGGTTAGTTTTGCTTCAAACATGATTCTCTGGACACAGACGTTCACATGGACAGTCTGCAGTTCTAATAGTTTTTCCTCGGGTCTGTGGAGTGGGTCAGACTGTTTTTAGTGGCAGGACGACTGTGGCCATTGACATGCACTAGCCTAGCACCAGCACCTCTGCAAATACAAGGACTGGATGGAAGATTTAAAAAAGTGTCTCCACACGTCTCCAACACTCACGAGAAAATGAGGCCCTATGTCCAAAATTCCAAGATGTCCCTTTAAAATTGAAAAATTGTCACCACTCTCTTTCCCTATGAACCTGCTCAACATGATCCTGGAGTTTTTATTTCACTATTTGATCTGTAAATAAAGTCCTGTTCTTAATATGGAACTGGATCCAAATTCGCTCTTATTACGGTAAGCCTTAGTGAGCTTCATTTGACTGGAGCCTTCATTTCACTGGAGCTTTAAACAGTCTATGGTCATTACTGATAACTAGAAATGTAATAAGTACATTTTACTGTTTAGATTCATGACACGTGGTCATAAATCTTTTTACTGGTTCAGTGGAAAGAGCATTTACCCCATAAAAAGAATGTATATCTGAGCAGTACGTTTGGCTGGCTGCAGTAGTTAATAAAAATACATTTATTTGTGTGCACTAGTGTTGTCACGACACTAAAATTTCAACCTCAATTTCAGCACTGAGGAATAGACTCGATACTCAGCACTGATTCCGATCTCACGATGATAATAAAAATTCTCTATTATTTTCAACATTGAATAATCCACGTGCAATAATCCAACATTAAATAAATAATCTCCACGTGGTCTTATACCTGCGTAAACCCTCAGTCGTCCAGATGGTCCATAAACGTCGTCTGTGTCTCATTTTCAATACTCCCGACAGCCCCACACTACGTTTGTATCTTTCAGAGGCGTCTTTTTATTTTATATTTTTTCAGACTAGACGTTTTCAGAGCGTGGTTTATTCGCTGACAGTGCAGTAACGGCCTCAGTGAGGAGGTGTGAATACACGTGGGCACAGTACAGAGTTGATTATGCTTTGGTTTTACTTTTAGGCATTAGTGGTTGAAGACGGAGGACTGTGCTCCAGAGATGCACCCGTGCACTCTGCAACTTCCTGTCTGAAAATCATCCGCTCGTACAGAAGCTTTTATTGATCTTCGCGTCGATTTTCTGATTACAAGTATTAACCACATAAATAAATGTATAGGGCATAGATACAGTACAATATTAGACGGTGATAAAACACAAACAATGACAATTTAAACCTACTGTTTTTTATTAGAGTAACGTTTCGAGTCAAACAGGAAGCACATTGTCTACGCAAATGAGGCTGTGTTAGTCTTTGTTCTGGTTACAAAAATAGACACAACTAGACAGCAGATGTTTCAAACTACAGATTTTAATATTATGCTTGAAAGAATCAGATTTATCATATTTATTTTGCCACTGTTATTATAATTCATATCTTGGCTAGTGTATTATAAATGCAAATGTTACAGCAAATTTACTCATACCACTTTAATCATTTGAATTTTTGCAATGAAAACAGCGAGGGGCCAATTTTTATTCTTAATTTTCTTGATCTCTAATATAGATATAGAGTTGTTTTGTTTTTACTTTTTGCACACCAGGATAGTGTTCGTTTAGAAAAGACAGACCTCTAGTGGACATAATTGTGAAATGCAATTACAATTAACATTAAAAGTCCAACAAAACTGACTTTGGCGAACTTTTAGTCATGTTATAATGTTGTTACTTTCTCAAAAACAGACCTGAAGTTGTTTTGTTTCATTCACACATGTTTGAGTAACTGTTTATTATTATTCTGTCTACATCTCCAAAGCTCAAAATGCTCTGTTCCACCTTGTGACGTCATGAAGCGGCAGTTTTGAAGTTACCAGCTCCTTTTACCTTTAGTTCAGTAGAGATGGGAAAAAGAAGGGAGTGTGTGGAGTTTAAAAACGCAGTGGAGCACTTCCAGTCTTACCACGTGACATCACAAGTTGGAACAGAGTGTTAAAACCAGGTATGTTTTTGATGAGGAAACAACATTGTTACATAATAGAGGTGTAACGTTATCCAAGCCTCACGATACGATATCGGGTACGATATTTATTGCGATATCGTGGGAAAGTTCACGATATCGTAGGGAGGCTCGTGATATTACGATTTTCTACATAATAAGACTGACATTATAAAACGCTTTGACCAGTCATTTGGTACATTTATTGTCATTAGGGATGGAATGATATCCAAATCTCTCTGTACGATATTTACACCACGTACATCTCATGGTACGATATTTATTGCAATATTTTGTGTGAATCTGCTGCTTTTTCCTCTAAAAACACCGTCACAAGACTTAATCCAAAGAATAAAGATTTCAAAGTGCTTAGAACAGTTATTTCTTCATGTCGTCTGCACTGAAACGGAGCAAAGGATCATGGTCTATGTACTTCCCTCTGTTTATTTTTTTAGCCATTTCTGCATCAGAACTGTTCATTTAAGCAAAGAGACTTGTGATTCGATATATTGCGATGCTCCACGATATTATTGTGAGACCTTTGACGATACGATATCACCAGATTTCGGTTATTGTTACATCCTTATTACATAGATCAGAAACCGGCACAATATGGGCCCTTTACTACCAAATTAAATTGCCCTTCACATATAATCTATTCACTACCATAAACTTACATATATTGACTTCTGTTATCTTGATTCACTCCCAACATTCAAATCCAGACTCAAAGACACCGATTTATTTAAATTAGCCTAATGTCCTGATGTTTTAGAACCTGTCCTGTACTGTTGATTGTTTTTAATGATGTGCCATTATTATTATTACTGCTACTATTATTATTATTGTTTTTAATGATGTGCCATTATTATTATTACTGCTATTATTATTATTATTATTATTATTATTATTATTATTATTATTATTATTATTATTATTAATACTTTGTTTTTGTTTTTTCAGTGAATGACATCATAAGAAGAGACCTGACGGACCCCAACTTGGAATAATAACAAAATTCCTGTACCCATCTCCCTTTTATTAATGTATAAAATATATTTTGCATCCGTATTTCAATGGCTCTTTTTACAATCATGTCGATATCTCTTATATCACCTCATATTTTGTAAACTAGAATAAATATTTTTCAGTATATTTTGGTGGAGTTTGTTTTCTGTCCACTTGGGGGCGCCGTTTCCTTTCTTGCGTAGATCACGTCCTACGTCACTTCCGGGACGACGTTTTCCTTTGTAGCAGACTGCCAAACCCGCTGCATCTTTTTGCTACAAATTCTTCATATTTTTGACTAGATTTTTATTATTTTTATTAAAAAGACAAATCGCGAAGTTTTTCTGATATTTGTAAGTATGTTTTTATCTTCGATTGCGTTTTTGTTTATGTTATTTGTGTAGCATTGCAGCTCACTGTACCAGCAGCATTGTATATATTAGTATTTATTAGTAGATCTGTGGTAAATTATTATATAAATCTGTTATATCAACTTATAAACCTTATCTGTTAATAAATTTGGAAATTAACTGTAAAATATTAAACATAACACGCAAAACAGTAGTGACATTATCCAGTAAGGACTCCTATCACAGTAAAAGCTTTCATTAAACTTACTTTACTGATTGCTTTATTCGTAAATTAATTCAGTCATGTCTAGCTGTGTATGTTTTTGGATTAAAATGTGTTAAAACTAAGATCAGATATAAAAAGCTCCTGCCTAAACTTTTATTGCACCTTGGATAGTTTTTGGGGCAGGCAAAAACAGAAGAACATGTGTTTTTTTAATGGTTGATTAATTAGAATGCCAAATATACAATATAATTTAATTTTATGACAAAATGATTTATACTGTTATGCTCATAAAGATTAGTGAAAGGTTAGTGCTGTGCTGGGATATGTGTCAATAAATTTAGTCAGATTTTTTCCCCTTATATTGATTGTTCACCATTTTCTATTCTAATTAAAAAAGACATTAAAACGGCTTTCACTAATAGTAATTTTTACTTTTAATCATTTCTGTTTAAAAAAATGTCTTCCTGCAACTTCTGAACTCATCACCACATGCTTTTACTTAGATTAGTGTGATCAATTTATTTTATACATAGATTAAAATTTAAATAATATTTTTTTAAAATCCAATAATTAATCAAACCTCACACTGAAAGTACAAACATGTCTATTCAATTAAAATACTGTTGCACTTAAACTGAATGCGTTTTAACTGTATGTTTTAATAGTATTTAACTTATTTATGGTGTTGTAAGGCGACCTTGAGTGTCCAGAAAGGCGCCTAATACATAACATTTATTATTATTATTATTATTATTATTATTCTCCTCTTGTTTACAAAGGCTGACTTCCAAAGACATTTTTTTAATCAAACAAAGGCAATGGTACACTTATTTTCTTTTTTCCCTCCCTCTCTCATGCTTTCTTACTTCCAAACCCACAGCCCAGAGCAGCAGGATGTCAGAGCTGGACCTGTCGCCCCCGGAGGTCCCAGAGCCCACCTTTCTGGAGAGCGTGCTGAAGTACGGCCTGTTCCTGGGGGCCATTTTCCAGCTCATCTGCATCCTCGCCATCATCATCCCCTCGTCCAAAGGCCACGAGCAGGTCGGTCTGGGAGACACTGAATGAATGAAAATGCTGTATTAAATTATGCAGTAGGAAGGACACATGGTCACACCAGATTTTCATGGTCTTTTTCCACATATTTAATTCTAAGCCCTGTGATAGCAGGACTTATACAGCAAGATGGATTCTCGTGATATTTGTGAGTTCACAAACTCGTGAGAATCCATCTTGGCGCCCGCTGGGTGATTGGTGATTGGGCAGGTGGAGGCCGACCAATCACCAAAAAAAACCCAGCAATCCCAAGAGATAAACTTCATTTTAGTGTCAATATGGACCGTTTTGTTTGTGAAAAATGTGTGGCAGGTAAGTGCTTTGTGCATTTGTGGACAGGGAAGATGTTGGTGCTTTTCTCTTGACTGGATGTAACTAAAGTTAGATTTTTTGGCTGTTCCGCTTCGACCAATCAGATTCAAATATTCGTCATGATGTTCTGTATTTTCTGATCGCTTTCATCGAGAGCCGTCCAAGATTGATAAAGAGTGAACTCCATTCCGAGTGCCACACATATCCTCTGTACACACAGTGTGCACTGGTCACTGCGGTGGTCGAATGGTCTGATGTGCTGTTGCCTTATTTGGTAACCACATTACCAGATTATTGTAGTCGTTTGCTAAATATATCCTGGGAAAAATCACTGGACAAAAGAATAGCTCGTTTGTAAATGGTAACAATTACCTTAGTCTCAT
Organism: Odontamblyopus lacepedii; assembly: GCA_034769755.1. Lineage (NCBI taxonomy): Eukaryota > Metazoa > Chordata > Actinopteri > Gobiiformes > Gobiidae > Odontamblyopus > Odontamblyopus lacepedii. The sequence continues at coordinate 38,486,233 of CM068346.1, read as the reverse complement.
TTTGTAGTAATTGCAACGTGACAACAATAAATTAAGCAAAAAATAATCATGTCAGTTACTGTAGATGAATCTTCAAGTCCATCTGTATTCTAGGCTCCAAGCACTGAGAGTTTGTGTTTGTTCTATTATGAATGATTTGTGGGGAGTCTCGGTCTGCATCTGTGACACAAAGAAAGAGAGTTGGAGACATAAATTTAGTGGTAAGTGCAGGCTGTGCGACTGAAGAGCCATTAAGAGGTTACTGTCACAGTGTCTATAATAACAGCTGTCAGGAGACTCCTATTATAGACACCAGCCTGTTAATCTACTGTGTAATTATTCTATTTTCACTCATTTCTTCTCACTCATGTCTGCGATTTACTCTTGCATGTATTAGCCGCCCCTTAACCTGAAAAGATCCAAGTAATAATGTCTCATTCAATGAATATGAGCCAATTGTTTTTTTAAAGGGGCTCTATGCATCACCTCCTCATCTGCATGTAGTTTTTATTGCTCAGCATCTCCATAGCATCAGTTTGACTTATCATTTTTATACATGTAACATATGGAAAATCAAACTTGCATAATTATTTTTGCACCAGTGTATTTATTGATATTACCATATTATCATAATCCAATAAGAACACGTTTATTAGTCCCACAAGAGGAAAACTGCACTGTTGCAAAACCATAGCACTAACGCAGCAGCTGAATAATGAAACTTAACCATCAGCTGAAGTCAGCTCTTTTTCTCACAGACTTTTTGAAAAAATCGAAAGATTCAGTAAGAGTTCAAAGGCGTTGCAGAGGCTCATCAGCTACGTGAACTAAAATCCATAATGTGTTTGTTTTAAGTCCTAAAAGGCTCTTAAAAACACAAGAAACCGCTTATAACTTTTAATAACTTCACTGTTTATTGTAGGTCTTGTGGTCATTAGTTACCACGTAGCTGATTAGCCCTGAGCAAACTTTCAAACTTTTTTTTAAAAACGGAAAGTCTATGAGAAAAATGAATGGGAAATGAGAACCAGGAGCGGCTGTTCACTCCGTAAGGACGCCCAGAATATTCATATTGAAATGGACTCATCAAAACAAATCATATAAATAATAAAAACTGAAGTGAGAATGACAATCTGCACCATCGGCTTCTCCATGCACACAACGCTTTTATACCAGGCAATGTGGAGCTGGAACCTTCGAGTTGGCGGACCACTACTCTACCGCTGTCGCCATATACACGTGTATTCTTTACTTTTTTGTTTTGTTTTCTTATGCAGTTTAAGTGGAAAAGACTCGAACTAGGACCAGAAAACCTTTCACGTTCACTTAATTTCGTCTGCTCTTTCTCTGCAGGAGGAGACGGAGGCCACGGAGAACAAAACCGCTGCAGAACAAATGAAGAAGTCTAAAGGAGCTGCACCCCAGATCAGGCAGAAACCAAAGAAAGAGAGTAAAAAGAAGAGATAGACTGGCCCGTGTGTTTGTGTTTGTGCGAGAAAGAAAAAAGGTGCGAGCAAAAAGAGTGCGTATGTGTATGTATGAGGCAGTTTGTGTGAGAGAGAAAGGAACGTGCGAGCCGAAAAGAAAGAACGAAAGAGCGAGAGGCGTGTACGAGAGGTGCGTTTGTGCGTCATCGTGACCGTGTTGGTCTGTTATTACTGTTGCCACTACGATAACGTCAAACACTCATTTCAAACTTAACCATTATTTACTGTTCCTGAGGACTTTGTTTGTCAGGTTTGTGTGTACACATTTACTACAATGCCCTTTCTATTTGAGGTACACAAATAAAACATGATTTGTGATAAGTTATCCTAGCAATTTTATTTCTCAACATATATTTTTAACTGAGATAGTGGTTAAATATATACGCTATAAGGAGTTATTGCTATTATTATTACAGAGGGAGCTTCTTAAAGGGTCTGATTTAAGTTTTAATGTTGTTTCCTCGTCACTAAACGTATCTGGAGTTGTGTTTTGTTGCATTCACACACGTTTAACTTGCAAATCCTGCACATTTACATATCGAGTGCTTCTTTTAATCAGCAAACACTCGGTTCCACCTTGTGATGTCATTTGGTAACAGAATAGGAAGTGCTCCACCGCGTTTTTACTTCCACTAGAATCATTTAGATAATTTGAGCCCTGGAATTGAAACGGAAACTGAACTGAAAGTAAAAAGGTAGCAGTAAACTTAAAGGTGGAACGGCGGATTTTGACATGTAGACAGACTAATAATAATAAAAAAGAGTAACTCAAACGTGTGAATGAAACAAAACTAAATCTCATCAAGTTAGGATGACTTGAATTCAGAAAGTTTTATCATGATTTGAGTAAATTTCACTTGACAAGTGAAATGATCTGCAAGTGGAACAAGACTTTTTGTATTTAAAATATGAAAATACATCTGTCTACACTTAAAATAAGAAAAACAACAACTTTTTGCACTTAAAATAACCAAAATCAAATCTGCCTGAATAAATAAAAACACTTATTCTGCTGGCAGATCATTTTACTTGTCAAATTGAATCGACTCAAATAGAGTAAAATGTTCTTAATTTAAGTCATTTTAACTCGCGTAGATATTGTTTTTTCCAGTGCAGGTATGTTTTTGAGGAGGTAAAATGGCTTAAATCTCACAAGAATCTATTTATTTATTGCTCATACTTTTATTTAGTTGGCATCAACTTAAAGAGAAGAACAACAACAACAACAAAAATCAGACAATTAACATAAATACATATTCCAGCCATTATTTGCCTTGTCTTTGCTGCATGAACAAAAGGAACAGGAAGAAGATAAAGGTTATAAACCCTGGTCCTTTCACAGATAAAATAAATAAATACATAAACATTTCTTTAATAATCAATCCCCACCCCAAAAAACCTCTCTCTCTCTTGTGCTTTCCTTGACTTTAAACATGTTTCTTAGTCACGTAGTCCATCATTATTTTATCCTTTTACATTTTCTTTCATTTATAAACACTAGTGCAACTTTTAAAATCATAATTTAACAAGTTCCATATATTAATTCCATACACAGAGACACATTTCTGTTTTAATGTTCAATTTTGTGTAATAAAAATAAGAATAACCTCACTAGAATCGCTCACTCTGCCATAATCTTTGCATATGCTGGTCTGAAACACGGATCTAATGCTGGCTGCGTATTTGGGCTGTTACATAAACCGTAAATCCTGTGGTGGTTCTGTTGTCGTGCGCGCTGACACCTTGTGCCGTGCCTTTTTACGCCATCGGCGCGAGAACGAATCGCGGCGCTGATTCCGCCGCTGCGTAAACGGCGTAAACCCATCCACGCTGCGCTCTTGAGTGATGCAGTACGCCGCGCTGGTGCCATTCCCCCTCACGACGAGCCGTATCTCCTCTACTCCACTCTCACCACTCCTCCTCCTCCCAGCGCCACCACATCGGCTGTTGTCCGCTGGCTTCCCCCGCGGACCGCCTGCTCGTCCCCGGCACAGCTCGGTCCCTCCGTGCGCCCCGCTCTGCGCGCTCTCTCCCGGGAATGACCGCCTCCAAATCGCGGCGCCTCTTTGCCGAAACCCCCTAAATGGGCTTCGTGGTTGGGCCGAGGTTTCCACAGCAACTGGCCATCCACTTCTCTCACTTCTCTAATGAGGACAGCCGTGAGGATTTAACAACGCGGTTCCTCGCTGCTGCTGCTGCTGCTGCTGCCGCCGCTGCTTCTGCCCCCACCGCTGCCCGTCGTCTCTGATTTCTGGGCTCGAACTCAAGACCCGTCCAAAGGTGAGTCCATTCAATCATGCGGAAGGTCCAAAATAGAAACCTACTCTATTTCACGCTGGATTTCGCCCGCGCGTATTTCCAAGCACCAAGCGTTACGCACAGTGTCCATTAGAGTGACTTGTGTTTTCATTGTTGTGCGGCCGCTCAGTCTTGTCAATGGAGTTTGGAGATTTGGCGTCTGTCAGGCTTTACCAGCAGAGAAAAAGGGGGAAAACGTCCTGGAAATTCTCACGTTTTTTCCCCCCTCATTTACGCCAGTTGGCATCGGATAAAGACGCACGAGATGGGCTGCGCAAAAGGATCGTAAAATAAATCCATACTCGACGTTCAAAATGGAGCTGTAGAAGCACCTGTTTTGATCCGTCAGGGCTGCATACGACACTGCACCGTGGCTCCCCCGGCGTTCCCATTCACAAATCCGTGTTTACGACAGAAATGCGGGACCGAATTGGCGAAGAAAGGCCTAGTTTTTGTCCATGCGTTCCCCCCGTAGTGAGATGTTTCATGACAGACAGCTGCTGTTTTCCCCCCCAAGCAGCGAGCACCCCACCCTCCCCTTTGGTTCTTGGAAAGCCGACACAAAAGGACGCAGAAATAATAATAATAATTAAAAAAAACAGCATTTTAATTGTGTAAATCCAAACTATGCGCAGCTACGGTGTTGGTGAGGGTCTGTACGCGCGCCAAGCCATTTGCATAAAGCAGTTGGTTCATCTTCTCTGTGAATGAGACCAAAGAGCGAGACCAATGTGCATTATGGGAAACCCCGTGATGGGAAATACCTGTGGATATAGCCTGGGAAAGTACACCTTATCAAACGAGGCTAAATGCAGCAGGCAGAGGCGGGAAGAACACTTTGCAATCGCATTTAGTTACAGAAGAATGAAATCCTGAATTAAATGTGCGTATTTTCTGTGTTCATTTCCTTCAGTTTGGGTTTATATTGATGGAAATATGTCAACAAAATGGCCTTTTTGAACGTGAATTGCTTTTCGTTTTGCCCGTTTGCCCTCGTTGTGCCTATAAATTTCCCCATGTTAAAGGTGCACTATGTAACTTGCCCTTACCCTAAGCTGTAGGGTCCACTATTTGCTTGTCTCCACGGTGATGTTGTTTCTTTGCATGGAATATTCCACATTAAACATGAAGAGTTCTATAGCAAAAATAGATTTCTCCATTTTGAAGAATCACCATTTGTTTTTTTTCCTCTTTATTACCGTCTTCTAGCTCAGACCTGAGCCTTGTCCAGCTCCGGGGCCACAGATGGTCCTTAGACTGATTCTGACCGGTGCTGTTAAGATCATTTGGAATTACAAAATAAACATATTTTATACTTTTATCTGATGCATGGACTAAAGCTGGATTGCTTTTATTTTAGAGGCGTTTCTTTAAATGACATTTTTGTAAAGCAGCCTCACTAAAGCAGGACTAAAGCAGGACTAAAGCAGGACTAAAGCAGGACTAAAGCAGGACTAAAGCAGGAGGTCTAAACTAACTCTAAGCCAGGTCTCAACTAGGTCTCAACCAGGTCCAAACCAGTTCTAAACTAAGACTAAACGGGTTTAGTGCTTTTCTGCTTTTTATACAGAAGTACAATTAATATGCAGCAGAACTGAGGTGTTTCTTTAAATGACAACTTCACTAAACCAGGTCTAAACCAGGACTAAACCAGGAGTAAACCAGGACTAAACCAGGTCTCAACTAGGTCTAAACCAGGTCTAAACCAGGTCTAAACCAGGAGGTCTAAACCAGGAGGTCTAAACCAGGTCTAAACCAGGTCTAAACCAGGACTAAACCAGGAGGTCTAAACCAGGTCTCAACTAGGTCTCTATGGTCTAAACCAGGAAGTCTAAACCAGGTCTAAACCAGGTCTAAACCAGATCTAAACCAGGAGGTCTAAACCAGGTCTAAACCAGATCTAAATCAGGTCTAAACCAGGTTCAGGCCAGTTCTCAACCAGGTCCAAATGAGGTCCAAACCAGGTCCAAACCAGGAAGTCTAAACCAGGTCTCAACTAGGTCTCTATGGTCCAAACCAGGTCCAAACCAGGTCCAAACCAGATCTAAATCAGGTCTAAACCAGGTCTAAACTAAGACTAAATGGGTTTAGTGGTTTACTGCTTTTTTATAAAGACGTACAGTTAATATTCAGCAGAATTGAATTAAGCATTTTGGCCCCTCCACAATATTTTCTGTTTCTCATGTGGGCCCCATGGAAAAAAATAACTGCCCTCCCCTGATACAGAGATTATTAATGCCAATAATGTATCGTGGACTTGATAAAGAAGGGGTGGAATCATGTTTTGATGGCAGTAAAATACATCTGACTTTTGAAATTATTACTATATTAAGAGTAAACTACAAGCCTCCAATTACTTTGCATATGAACTCTTCATATTTGCTTTGCATTTCTTCAACTTTAGGTGTTTCATAGCTCCAAAACGCCTTCGAAAACATGAATTCTTACCATGTCCGGGCTTGCTTCTCCACAGATCTGACCGTTAGCTTGTCTCCATTGTGATAATCAAGTTTATTTCCGTACTGTGATACATCTCCAAGGGTTAAGTTGTATGTTTTTTGAAAATACATGTATTACAAAGACTTCCCATATGTTTTTTTACTAGTTTAGTTAATATGTGACGAGTAAAAATTCAGTGGAGTTAATTAACAAAGACTCTTATTCTGTTTTTGACTCGAGGTGAAGCGTTGGCATCGAGCTTTTGCGCCACATCGATTCCTCACTGTGCAGAGAGACTCAGAATAAGCATTGGCTCATTAGTTTGGAATGGGTTTGGTAAACATCGCAAGAGCCTTTTTCCCCCCGTTTGGCCTCGGACTCGGACTGAGACAAACTTTATTGATCCGCGAGAGAAATGACTTGGACACAGCAGCTCAAACATCACCATTTATTATAATAACAAAGAGCTAAAAGATATAAATGGTGATGATGCGTTCAAAATAAGCAGCAAAAGTAACAAGAGACTGGCGTAATTATATAAATGTGTACAAATAAAAGTAAAATACAATATATATCAGCTATTTACAAGGTCCAAAGCCAATTTTATTTTATTTTAGAGGTGAGATTTAAGGAAAATATTGTATTCAAGAACGGTTCCAATCATTAATAATATGACACAAGATATGCAAATCACCGTTTTGCTATTATAGATACAGGTATAAGTATATTTTAGTATTTAAAGATCCACTGTGTATCTTTTCTTGCGGAGATGTTATTGTTTCGAATGAATTATGCATAGAACTTGCATAATTATAATGTAAATGCATAGATATAATACAAAAAATAAATGCTGCTTTTCTATAACAATAAAAAATTGAATAAATGTCACGGAGATTTTACTAATGTCTGAAAAGAAGTGGGAGGAAGTAAATACTTATTTAACCAAACCCCTTTTTTCCACTGTCCCAAATTAACAAAAAAACATATACACTTCTCGTTTCCTGTACATTATTAAGATATAATTGGACAGTACAAAACAACAAACAAATAAACCAAAAATATATAGATTTACAGAAATAATCCCTTTTTTACTGCACTTTTGAGCACATGTATATTTAGACAAAGTTTTATTTTTATTTTCATGTTGTTGCATAATTTCACAGCCCACACGGAGATACAAAAACGCTATCTTGTCATTTGAGCACGAGGCACTTTTAAGTTTAAAAAGCCTCTTAAATTATAGTTTACTTCCCTTTCACAAGAAAGTTGTTGCTTGGAATATTCCACAGTCGGGCATTAAACGTATGAGTAGTTCTATAGAAAAAACAGATATCGCCATTTTGAAGAATTGCAGAAAACAGGACTAAAGCAGGACTAAAGCAGGACTAAACGAGGACTAAAGCAGGACTAAACGAGGACTAAACGAGGACTAAACGAGGACTAAACGAGGACTAAACGAGGACTCGACGAGGACTCAACAAGGACTCAACGAGGACTCAACGGGGACTCAACCGGGACTCAACCGGGACTCAATCAGAACTAAGTCAGGACTAAGTCAGGACTAAGTCAGGACTAAGTCAGGACTAAGTCAGGACTAAGTCAGGACTAAGACAGGATGAAACCAAGTCTAAACCGGGACTAAGCCTGGACTAAACCAGGTCTAAACCAGGTCTAAACCAGGACTAAATCAGGTCTAAACCTAGACTAAGCCTGGACTAAACCAGGTCTAAACCAGGTCTAAACCAAGTCTAAACCTGGTCTAATCCATGTCTAAAGCAGGACTAAAGCAGGACTAAGCCAGGACTAAGCCAGGACTAAGCCAGGACTAAGCCAGGACTAAGCCAGGACTAAACCAGGTCTAAACCAGGTCTAAGCCAGGTCTAAGCCAGGTCTAAGCCAGGTCTAAGCCAGGTCTAAGCCAGGTCTAAGCCTGGACTAATCCATGTCTAAACCAGGACTAAACCAGGACTAAACCAGGACTAAACCAGGACTAAACCAGGACTAAACCAGGACTAAACCAGGACTAAACCAGGTCTAAACCAGGTCTAAACCAGGTCTAAACCACTGAAATAACCACTTTTTTAACTGCGATTTTAAATACCTGTATAATTGGACAAAGTTTTAGTTCTATTTTCATGTTCCACAAACAGAGATACAAAAACTCTTCCTTGTCGTTTGAGCACGAGACACTAAAAGTTTATAAAGCCTCTTAAACTATAGTCGCCTTCCCTTTCACAAAAAAGTGTTTGCTGTGCCCAGAATGTTTTACACAATATGACTGCCATCAAACAGCTCTATTTCTATGGTCGAGCAGGTTGTGAGTCACATCTACGGACAGTGGCCATAAAAACACCTGTGATCGAATAAATGACATGTTGGATAGACATATTTAATGCCGTACTGCGAGACATTCTAGCCAAAACGATGGCACCTCCATGAAAAAGAGAAAAAAATACACAGTGCATCTTTAAGTTACGTCCAAAGAAACCCACGTGGAGAGCGGAGATAACGAGAAAATTAGAAATATAATCATGATTCCTGGAAGATATAGGCCCCTGTACGAATATATGGATTAAAACTGCGTTCTCCATCGAGCCGTTCCCTTGTTTTCCTATAGAAATCCTAATTGCTTCAGCTTATGGCATCATACAGACACTGTGTGTGCGTGTCTGTCCATATGCAATCACACCGCCACATTTCCGGTCTGAAGTACGTCTCTACGCTCCAGTTTAATTTATTATCCCCGTAGCGGTGAGTGGCGTATAAAATATGTGTTTGCCGTTCGTTTAAGAGAGAGGGCCGCGGATTAGTGGAGTTAATCATTGGCCCGGCGTGCGGCACCGGTGGAATGAAATGGCACTTGGCTCCGCCCCGTGGCCCCGCCCCGTCGCTGCCTCGGGTAAATTAATCATGGCAGGACGGCCGTAGCTCAGCGCGGAGTCGACAGTTCAGTACGGCAGGAAGAGAGGGACAAAAAGGAAGCCAGTCTTATCAGGTGACAGTGACTCCATGCGCTTCCTTATGTAGTGGAGATAGGAAAACTAAGCGTGGATAAATGTTATAACGTTGGGTTTGTTATTAAAGCTCCTGTATTACTCATTTCCTCGTGAGCCAGAGTGTTGGAGACGTGTGGAGACACTTTTTAAACGATTCCATCCACTCCTTTTCTTTTGGTTTGTTAGTTTTTATTTAGATCTCCATTAGAAAAACAGCAACTATTCTTCCTGGGGTCAGTGAAATAATAAATAATAATAAAAACAGACAGGATGACGCCGACAATGAAACCAAAACCGAGCAACACCAGACACCAACAATAACAAATCAAGAAAATCAAAAGAATAAGAACAAAAAACTAGATGCATTTTACAAACACGCAGTCAAAACGGCGGCGAATTTTTGATCCAATATGGCCGACTTCCTGTTGGTCCTAGAGACGTGCTCCAGTTCATCTTTCGGCTTGTCTCATGGTTCTCTGTCACTGTCCCGAATTTCGTTTCCCTGCGACAAACTTTGCTAGTCCCCTCTCCCATAGGGGTCCAATTCTAGGGGGCGCCGTTGAGTGGGGTCACTTTGGTCATTGTTGCGATGTCCGTTTTATCGAATTTTTCGCCGGGCCGGTCGATTCTATACCCCCATGTGAGACTTTTCGACGTTCAGGGGGTTAAAAATGCGATCATTTTGGAGGAAATGGAATAATAATAATAATAATAATAAAGAAACGACAAAGAACAATACCCCTCGACATTAACTTCGTTACTGGCGAGAGCCAATAAAAATAATAGCTCTACTTCAGTTTGGATCAGAGACAGAAAAACTCAATTATTAAATTTGTTATACTCTCTACAAAGCTACAGCTACAGTACAACGCACCAACATAGAAACTTATCCACATCCATCCTTGTATTTGCAGAGGTCGCTGGTGCTAGGCTAGTGCGTGTAGCGCATGTAGAAAGTTCGGCTAATGCCTAAAAGTAAAACCAAAGCATAATCAACTCTGTACTGTGCCCACGTGTATTCACACCTCCTCACTGACGCCTTTACTGTACTGTCAGCGACTAAACCACATTCTGAAAAGGTCTAGTTTGAAAAAATATAAAATAAAAAGATGCCTCTAAAATATACAAACGTAGTGTAGGGTTGTCAGAAGTATTGAAAATGAGAGACTAATTGGCACTAAACTAGTACTGAAACTGGACACTCTTCAATAGGTGTCAGTCAGACCTGGGCGATTTCCCTCCCCAAAAAATCTTACATTTTTTAATAGAATTTCGATTCACGATTTGTTTCCATTCGACCGTATAGCAGCATCCAAAACTTCCACCATGTTGTGAAACCCTATCGTATACAGTAGGGATGGGCATTTCATTAAATTTTCTTAATCAATCTCTAAGAGAATTAACGATCGATTATCGATTAATCATTAACGTTTTTATATTAAAACTGTCATTATTCTTACTATGACTAATCTGCATAAATAAACTCAACTTTACAACATCTAAACCATCACCACTGTGGAGCCACATCAGTGTGAGATCAGAATGTGTTTAATGCAGCTTTGACACATTTGTTTACGTTTTACAGAAACAAAACTTAAAACCTCATGGCTCATTTGCATAAACTGTAAACGCTGAAAAAAGCAGCTCTTTCCTTGTGCTGATGCTTCAGCTTCTGTCAGACTAAAGGACACGACTCAGTGGAATATGTGACCATCCAGTCCTTGTATTTGCAGAGGTTGCTGGTGCTAGGCTAGTGCATGTCAATGGCCACAGTCGTCCTGCCACTAAAACAGTCTGACCCACTCCACAGACCCGAGGCAAAACTATTAGAACTCCAGACTGTCCATGTGAACGTCTGTGTCGATAAAATAAGTTTAAAAGTAAAACCAACGTTGCATTTGAAGGATTTATGTCTGAGCAGCAGCAGCGAGTTGTACTTCCTGATAGAAGCTCGGCTGCGGCGGACTGATATATGAGAAAATAGTCCCTCAACATGCGACGTTTGAAATGAAACTAACCTTGCATCGCGTGAATCGTCGCATGTTGAGGGACTATTTTCTCACTAATCATGCGAATTACTATATGCACCAACAAACCCTCTTTTCGTTAAGCTAAAAGTACTTGCATTTTTTGATCTTGTTGACCTGAGTACAGCTGTAGTGATGCACAAAGCCTCGAATCATTTGCTTCCTCCTCGTTTACAGGAGTTATTTGAGCAGAGTCAGTATAACCTTAGAGGAACAGGTACCTTTAAAAAATGAAAATAAGAAAAAAGTGGTTGTATTTCTGTTCGAAGGATTAGTATATGGAACAATCAACAACACTGTAAAAGCCTTTAATTTATATTTGTGTCTTTTATATATATATATATATATATATATATATATACAGTAAGTCACAAGTGAATTTGTTAATATAAATTTGCTGTTCACACGCTGTTTTTTTCTCTGAATTCTGTCATTTTTTACATATTTTAATTGGGCTTGACATTATAAGTACTTTTACTTCAGCCTAAACCCTTTGGTCATGATTTATGGGGTTGTAGTCTATGTTTTGTTTTGTTTTGTAAAATGGCCGAATATACTACTACTGCTACTACTACTACTGCTACTACTACTACTGCTACTACTGCTACTACTACTACTACTACTACTACTACTACTACTACTACTACTGCTACTACTACTACTGCTACTACTGCTACTACTACTGCTACTGCTGCTACTACTACTACTACTACTACTACTACTACTGCTACTACTGCTACTACTACTACTGCTACTACTACTGCTACTACTGCTACTACTACTGCTACTGCTGCTACTACTACTACTACTACTACTGCTACTACTGCTGCTACTGCTACTACTGCTGCTACTACCGCTACTACTACCGCTACCACTGCTACCACTGCTACCATACTACTACCACCACTACCGCCATCCATCCACTACCACTACTCGCTACCACTGCCACCGCTACCACTGCTACTACCACTGCCACTGCTGCTACCACCACTACTGCCATCACCACTACTACTACCACTGCTACCACCGCTACCACCATCATCATCACTACCACTACCATCGCTACTAACACCGCCACCACCGCTACTCATCACCACTACTACCACTACCGCCACCACCGCTATCCACCGTTGCCACTACTACCACCGCTACCACCATCTACTACCACCACTACTACTGCTGCTACCACTGCCATTACTGCTGCCACTACTGCTGCTACCACTGCCACTACTACTACCACTGTTACCACTGCTACCATCATCACTACTACCACTACCGCTACCATCAATACTGCCACCACTGCTACTGCCACTGCTACTGCCATCTACCGCCATCACTCATCACTACCGTTACCACTGCCACTACCACTACCACCATCATCACTACTACCACTACCATCACTACTGCTGCCACTACTACCACCACCGCTACCACCAATGCCACCACCGCCGCCACTACCACCGCCACCACCGCTACCACCGCTACCACTACTACCTCCACTACCACTGCCACTACCACTACCACTACCACTACTGCTGCCACCACTACTACTGCCGCTACCATCACTGCTACCACTGCTTCTACTGCTTCACTGCTTACCACTGCTACCACTGCTACCACTACCGCTGCCACTGCTACCACTACTACTACCGCTACTACTACTACTGCCACTACCACTGCTACCACTGCTACTACCACTGCTACTACTACTACCACTGCTACTACATCACCACCACCACTACCGCTTACCACCACCACTGCTACCACCACTACCACCGCCACTCACCACCACTACTGCTAATACTACTACCACCGCTACCACCACTACTACTACTGCTACCATCTTACCACTACCACCGCTGCCACTACTACCGCTACTACCGCTACCACTGCTACTACCACTGCTGCCACTGCCAATACTACTACTACCGCTACTACTACTACTGCTACTACTACTGCTACCACTGCTACTACCACTGCTACTACATCACTACTACTGCTACTACTACTACCACCACTCACTGCTAATACCACCATCACTGCTTACCACCACTACCACCGCTACCACCACCACTACCGCTACCACTACTACTACTGCTACCACCATCACTACTACTGCTACCACTACTACTATCATCACCGCTAAGTTACCACTACTACTACCACCAATTACCACCACCCCACCAATTCACCACTACCGTTACTACCACTACTACTACTACTACCGCTGTTATCTACCACCGCTACTACCACCAATTACTACTGCTACTACTGCTACTACTGCTACTACCATCACTACCACTACCACTACTGCTACTACCGCTACCACCGCTACCACTACTGCTACTACCACTGCTACTACTGCTACCACTGCTACTACTACCACTACCACTACTACACCGCCACTACCACTGCTACCACCGCTACCACTGCCACTACCACTGCTACTACTGCTGCTACCACCACTGCTACTACCACCGCTACTACTACCGCTACTACCACTGCCGCTACCACTGCTACTACTGCTACTACTGCTACTACTGCTACTACTACTGCTGCTACTGCTACTACTACTACTACTGCTACTACTACTACTGCTACTACTACTGCTACTACTGCTACTACTACTGCTACTACTACTACTACTGCTACTACTACTACTACCACTACTGCTACTACCACTACTGCTACTACCACTACTACCGCTACTACCACTACTACCGCTACTACCACTACTACTGCTACTACTACTACTACTGCTACTACCACTACTACTACTGCTACTACTACTACTACTACCGCTGCTACTACTACTACTGCTACTACTGCTACTATCACCAATTACCACCACTACCACACCCCACCACCCTACCACTTATCACTACTACTACTACTGCTACTACTACTACTACTGCTGCTACTGCTACTACTACTGCTACTACTACTACTACTACTACTACTGCTACTACTACTACTACTACAACTACTACTGTTGCTACTACTACTACTACTAATACTACTCCTACTACTACAAATGTACCATATAATCTTGTATAAAGTAATTTTTACTGATGGCTCTGAATATCTCTGAATAACAACCCCACTCTTCTGTCGCCATGGTAACGACCCCTTGAACCTGGAACCTTGGTGCTGTGAGGCAAGTCAGGGCTGTTCACGGTGCAATCTGTTGCAATAAAACGGAAATCACCACTTTAGTCGGTGCAGTTATCAAATGCCACAGCCTGGTGAATAGAATCTGCAAAATATCCTGACTTTGCATCAAAAAACAATATGTAGGTAAATTAAAATGACTTAAATTAAGAACATTTGACTTAATTTCATTTCATCTGCTCAATACTAAGTGTGTTTTTCTTAATTAAAGCTTGTTTTAAGTGCAAAAAGGAGCTCTTTTTCGTATCTTTAGTGTAGCTTAAATTGTATTTTCATATTTTAACTCCAAAAAGTGTTGTTCCTTTGGTAGATAATTTGACCTGTCAAGTGAAATTGACTCAAATCTCGATAATCCAACTTATTTCTTAATCAAAGTCGTCATAACTTGGCTGTATTTTAGTTTTTGGATCATAAATTGGTCTCGAAATGTGCACTGTGAACTGAATGTTAATTTGAAAACGGGAAAATATAATAATAAATGCAATATTTATATTTATTATAAAACAGAAATTACTTTTATATACAGTATCTCTAGATCCAGACGGTAAATAATGTTTTTTACTGTGCATAGTGGCAGTTTTCTTCCATTTTTATGTTTCAGTTAAATGATTTAGGCGCAGTCTGTTTGTTTACAACTGTGACCAGATTGGACTCAGTAAAAAATTCACTTTGCAAATTGAATCGGGCTGTTTCTCGGATGGAAATGTACCAGATTTTTGTACAGACTGTAAAGAAACAGGAGACTTTACTGATGGTATAAAGGGAAGAAAAATGTTGTGATGCACCGTGCAGCAATTTAGGAAAGAATGAATTCAAAGTTTCAATTAATTTAACTTTTGAAAAAGCATTTCTCCTCCGAGTACATTTTTATAAAAGCACACACACACATATATACATTTTGCCAGTGCATGTTGCAATATTAAGGCCTACATTATAAACATACAAATAGTGAAGTTGGCAGGATTTATAGGAACCCTTCAAGAGGATATGTTTTATACGCACATAACTTTCCAACCGTAAAAGATAGAAACACACCTTTTTTACCTTTGAAAGAGTGGACTTCGAGCTCTCCGAACATATATCCAGCATTATCCTACGTCATAGGCTCGCTGCATGATGACGTGCAGAAAACAAGTGCCCAATAGGAACTTTGCATGCGCTCCGTCCATTTTCAGTGGTCCAGACTTTGCCAAAGAGTGAAGTGAGTCAAGATGGTCGATGCTCTGAGCGTCTGTGTTCGTAACAATAGAAAAATCCGCTCCATGTGCAGTTTTCTCTCAAATAAATGGCAAATTACTCATCTTGGTGTGCGTAATTGTGCATCCCTTATTTTTGTATGTATTTTTGTAATGTATTTAGTTACACAATACTGAATACCTGTATTAAAAAATATTTAAAGATTTTTCATATTAAAGTATTAACAGAAACGCCTAAAAACAAAAGCAAACAAATATAAACAATAACAATCACACAGACAATTATCACTGATAATAATGAAGTACAAACAAGTAAATGTTCATATAACATTCAGTATTGTACAAGTCACAATAAAAATTACTTCTTTTTCAAAAACTCTGCTAAGGCTGTCCAGATATCCTCAGGTTTTCCTCTCGAAATAAATGTCTTTCCAATCCAATGCCAGATGCCATTTCCACAGTCCACACTTTTATAGAAGGCGCATCCACATTTGTCCAATATAAGGCCATAGTTCTTCTGCAGGAGAACAAAATCTACCAGTGTGTCTGTTTCTTTTATAACAAAACCTTTGGGATACAAACCCAAAATTGTCTGATGAGGAGCCTCGACACCAGCCGTAGTGGACATGGTCTGAATCAGATTTCCAATAGTTCTGAACTTTCCAGCAGTCCCATAAACAAAGGAACAGCATCCTTATCATTTATTACAAATATCTGGAACGTCCGGGGTTCATTATTATAATTTGACAGGCGTGACATAAGTTCTCATTAACCATTTATATTATATAAAATGTATTTTGTAATTTATTCTGACACATGGTCCAATCAGGGTACTGCATTCTGAATACTTTTACTAAATATTTTGACAAAAATGCAATTTATTATCAAAAAGTTGTATTATTGACATTCGTCTATCGCTGGTAGTTTTGTTGCCGCTGTTTGTCGTGTTCGGTTTGTTGTTGTTGGTACAAGTTGCGTCGTTGCTGCTGCTGAATCAAACTCGTGTTTTGCTTTAAGGCTGTGTTTTAAACTTGTTGTGCTTCTGTGGAAAGAGAGTTCATCGCTGCGACATCTGCAAACTGCCTTAGTTTATCTAAAGTCCCGTGGGGCAGTTTTTTTGCAGATAAATTTGCCCTGAGCACCAGTCACAGTCTCATCTGTCGTCTTCACATCCGCGTATGGACCTGATCACTGACCTAATAACCTGCGCCGCCTTCAGGACCATCCGCACTTTCCACAGAGGAGCGTTCAGAATAAACTGTGGGATTAATCTGCGTTATATTTTTTTTGTGATTCATTAACGTTGCCAGCCCTAGTGAACGGCTTTGTTTGTTTCTGTTTGCTGTGGATTTCCTGTCACTAATTGGAGAAGGAAAAATCACACATGCTCACACTGTTTTTTTGTTTTTTTTTCTCACTAATATTGTGCCGTTTAAAGCCTAAATTGGGTGATACCACTAAATAAAAAAGAACAGTTACTCAAAATTAGTATTCTGAGTAAGTGTATTCCAGTGGTAAAGTACTACAGCCGTACAAACGTCTTCTCCAACAGCTAAACCACCTCTGTCCCAGTCAATACATCGGTGTCCATTGCTAAAGGACGCACTCATTTACTGTTAGCTGTGAACTGAACACTGCAGGACGCGTCTAATCCCTCTGCCGTAAGATTACACAACGCTACAGCTTCCCCTGATTGATTTTAAACATCTCATAACGGCGCTGGAAATGTCCCCTCAGGGTCAGAACTATTTATACTGGAGCTGAACTGCTGCGTACTTTGAAGTGTATATATTCCTCGAGCTCACGGCGCAGGAGATGGTGATGCTGCGCGGCACGTTTCCTCTTTGTTTTGATCTCCAGGTAGCACGTTGGATTCCTCCTCCTCCTCCTCCTCTTCTTTCTTCTCCTCCTCCTCCTCTTCTTCCTCCATCTCCGTCTTTCTCTTCGTCTTCTCCGCTTTCCCCCCGGTAAACTGTCATTTTCCCAGTTTGAATGCACAGTATCATCCCTCTCCCCGACTCCCCTCTCTACCTCTCTCCTTGTCTACCTGTTTACCTCTCTACCTCTGTCCATCCCTCTCAGCTTCTCTCCCTCTCTATCCATCCCTGTCTAACCCTCTCCCTTTCGCACTAGCTCCCACCTCACTACCCTGCTCCATCTCTACCCCTCCCTTTTCTGCCTTTCCCCTCTCTTTCTTTCCTCTCTACCTCAATCCTCTCTTCCTCTCTTGCTCTCCACCCTTCTCCCTCTTTCCATACATCTCTCTCTTCCACTCTTCTCCTCTACAGCTGTTTTCAGGCCGGTCAGAGCTGTTCCGGTTCCCGCACCGGAAAGTTTTCACCGGTGAACGAGCCGTGTTCAAACCGTTTAAGTCAGGCATGTCCAAACTATGGCCTGGGGGCCAAATGTGGCCCTCAGACCAAATTGTTTTGGCCCTCAGTCTTCCAGGTGAATTGGCCCATACTACTGCAAATAGTACTTTTTACTGGATGTTTTTGAAATCCACCTTCATCAAACAAATGTAGTGTGTCCTTCTGAGGGTCTAACCCTGAACAAAGGTCTGGAGGGTCATTCAAACCTGTTATAAATGCACAGATTTGAATTACTCACTGTTTTGACCCTCAGTCTATAGCCCTCGATCGGCCCTCACGCTGGTCTGTGTTTTAATATGTGGCCCTTGATGAAAAAAGTTTGGACACCCCTGGTTTAAGTGAACCCAGGACGCATCATGGAAAGAGGGTCCATCCAAAAATGGGTGTCAGAGCACGGAAAATAACAATCATGGATCGCATATCATATATTGATCGATATAACTCGCTTTTTCTTGTGCTGCTGTCGAGCTTCTGTTGAAATTCTGTTATAGCAAATATCTGGTCTCCTCCACTGCACAATCTTCATGTCACTTTTCTCCGCCATATTCCCGTGGATGCCTATTCTACACACGTTTTCTTTGTTTATTTTACTGTCTGTGACCCGGATGAACCTGCTCACGTCGTCTGTGACGTCACCGTTTGCTTGGGAAAAAAACAGTTTTACCTAGTTCCCGTCGCGAACCAACTTTTTGCTTCCCGAACGCTCTGATTTTCGGCGTGAACACATCAGTCGGTTCAAGATTAGGTGCAGGAACCGGCACCGGCACGTCTCTCTGCTGGCCTGAAAGCGCCTCTTACCTCTACCTCTCTGTCTCTCTCCCTCTTTCCATACCTCTCACCCGCTCTGTTTTTCCTGGTTTGAATGCACAGTAGTCTTTTCCTCTCCTCCTCCTCTCCTCTCTTCCTCTTTACCTCTCTCTCTCTACCTCTCTCCCTCTAATTTTCCCAATTTGAACGCACAGTCGGCTCTGGGCCCATCCCTCTTCTCCTCTCTTCTTCTCTTCCTCTCCTCTTCCTCTCCTCCCTTCTTCTCCTCCTCCTCTCTTCCTCTCCTCCTCCTCTCTTCCTCTCCTCCTCCTCCTCTCTTCCTTTCCACCTCTATCTCTCTATCCCCCTCCCTCTTTCCATACCTCTATCTCTCTGTTATTTTCCCAGTTTGAACGCACAGTCGTCTCTGGCCCCATCCCTCTCCTCCTCTCTCCTGCTCCATCCCTACTCCTCTCCCTCTCTTCTCTCCCCTCCATCTTCCTCTCTACTCCTCTACCTGCCTCCCTCTTTCCTTCTCTCCCTCTCTCTCTCCGTTTGCCGTGGGAACCAGCCGCTACTGTCGTCCGTAATGTGACTCACTGATTCGTCTTAGGGCCGTCGGGCTTATGGTTTGGAGCAGAAATGAGCAGCTTCAGGCTCCGGGGATTAAAACGGGAACAGGGAAGAGGAGGAAGAGGAGGAGGAGGAGGCATTATGGGAAGATGGGTGAGATCAGAGCGCGTTGGAAAATTTCATTCAGATACTTGGTTTAATCAGAATTGCAAATGTGGTAATAACATAAAAAGTCAAATCGTGCACAGTCGGCCTTTTTGAATAAAATAAAAAAAAATAATATATAAAAAATAAAAATACAATAAAATAAATAAGTAAATAAAATAATAAATAAATAAAAAATAAATAAATAAATAAAAATAAATAAATAAAATACAAATAAAAACAAATATAAAATAAAAAATCAAATGTGAATGTGGTATCTTTCACTGGTTGAAGGGTAAGGATATACAGTAAAGATAGGGCCACGTCCATAGACTGTATAAAGAAGTGGACTAAGGAAATCGACATCACCCATAGTGTTCAGCTCCAGTCAAATGCAGCTCACTGAGGCCTGCAGTTAGAGGAGCAAATTTGGAGTTCCATATTAGGAATAGGAATAGATTTATGGACAAAATAGCGAAATACAAACAGCGGGATCATGTAGAAGGGGTTAAAACGGACATTTAAAAACCAAAATGAGGAGAGAGGGGTGATATTTTTTCTGTACAATACAAAGTAAATAGAAGCTGAAGTCGATGGAGCCGGAAGTGCACCCGTACTCACTTCCTGTTCACTTTTGGTCAGTGTTTAGTGTCAAGAAATGAACAAGGCTCCTCATTTTGGTCTCAAAATGCTCGTAATAACCTGCTCTACGTGACCCTGGTGTGTTTATTTCATTATTTTGTCCATAAATCAATTCCTCTTCCTAATTTCTCTCTCTCACTCTGCTCCAAATTCGCTAGCCTCGGTGAGGTTCATTTGACTGGAGCTTAACACTATGGGTGACGTTACACTCCCTTAGTCCACTTCTTCATACAGTTTATGTCCAGTCCCAAGTTTGGGTAAATAAAGGATTACATTAGGGAGGAAGATTTTGCATTGCTAAGTGTCCATTAAACTGATGACCGCACAAATAATCAAACTTTATTCAAATTTTTATCACATTTCGTATCTGCTAATGAAGTCATATTTCTTTGAATCGTCACAACATGGACCACTGGCCTCACTGTGCACGTGTCTTTGTGTAATTCCTCTCGAACTCGCCACACGTGAAAGTGAAACTAGCCTGATTAACTCTTAACCACATTATACAGCAGGACGCTCCATCAAGGTTCAGAATAAAGGTTCAGACCTCAAATAGAACCCTGCGTTAGGTTTTGGCGTCCAAAGGTGATGACATGTGGAAGAAAAAGGAAATGTTTTAGAGGTTACTCAAGCTGCATGAAGTTACCTGGAAATTTTGAGTTTTGAAATCGCTTTTTAGGGACTTTCTAAGCAACTTTTAAGAACTTTCTAAGTCATTTTTATGCAAGTTTCAGTTTGTCTTTGCAGAATAAAATGACAAATTATTCAAATACGCCTTATTTATTTGGTTCGCTATATAGTATAGGGCGATTTTCAAGTGAGAAACCTCTAAATATTCATGAATTTGCATCAAATTTGGACCCAAATATTATGGCCAGATCCAAGTCTAGAGAATTAAAAAAATATTAATTGGACCACCCTATTGTACAGTTGATGAGTAATCTGTATAAGGAGCTCTCTTTCTTTCCTTATCCTGCTCTCCCCCTTTCTGACCTTTCTCCACCTCTATTTCTCTCCATCTCTACCCCTTTCTTCCCTCTATATTATTCCTCTATCTCTCTCTACCTTTCTTCCCGTCTACCTTTCTCCTTCTTTAGCCCTTTCCCTCTCTCCTCTCTATACTTTTCCTCTATGTCTCTTTATACCTCTCGTCTCTCTTCTTCTCCACCTCTCTCCCTCCTTCCCTACATTTCCTTTGTTATTTTTGGCTTTATGATTAGCTTCAGGCTGTAAAATGTTGAATTAATATTTAGTTTGACTCATTACAGACGCAAATGAAGTACCACAGCGTTTCACTCTGCTGTTTGTTTATTGCAACTTGTGATTTTTTTAAACTCTATTGTAGATCTACAGCGCTAAACACGTTTTATTAGACCATCACACAGTATAAGGTGTTTCCACTGCTGCCATATGTAATTTAACACTATTTCTGTTTACCAAAATATCTTTTTTATGTTTCTATAATGGTTAATCCGCCAGTATACGCAAGACTTTTGTGTAAAACAATATCTTTAATGCTAAAATTTAACTATTGTTGCTATGCATAAAGGTTCAAGTTTAATGATTTCTAAAAATTACACCCAAGTCTCAACCAAAGCGTCTCTGGGAACAGCGATAAACTATTTGGAACTCGATAACAAAAGAGACTCTGCAAAACGACATAAAAACAAAGCAGCGAGAATGAAGCGGTTTATCTGTGCCGAAGGTGCGAACACTAAATATTGACATTTTTGAGGATTATTTGTCGACCAGGACGATTTTGTTATTCCAATTGGTCATTTTCTTAATGAATAACAATGAAAATATTAATTTGAAACAACTTTTTGATATAATATGAAGTTATTTATGTTTTCTTGTTTTCATGACAGGTGCTCAGTTTTTTGTGGTTTAAATCTGCGGTTTTGTTTAGTTGTGTCATAAATTAGTTTTATTTAGGGCCGTCAAACGATTCATTTTTAAAATTTCAATTAAGATAAGAAATCGATTAATCGCATATTGAATTGCATGTTTAAAATTGTGTTATTTTGCATTTCAAGACAGTTTTAAGGCCATAATGTAAAGCAATTCTTACCCATTTAGCAATTGCTGTACTTATTTTCTTTGCCGTGTGATTATCCTCAGGTTTGTCTGATCTGAGGCTCTTGGCTCGGACTCTCCGGTCGCTGCACCCGGGTGTTTAGCTCAGAGGTGCAAACTTAGACTTAGACGTACTTCGGTGGTGCTGAAACTGCTTGGCACAGGCTGCATTTAACTCTTGACTTGTAAATTGTAGCATCTGGAAGTTTTTTAAAGTCAAATAAACAGTTAAAAAGTCCAGAAGCGTCTGTTTCTCCATCAGGGCGGTGAGTTTACTGAAACACGACGCTCTGAAGTTCGAAAGGGAAACAGCCAGGAGGAGCTGCTTATGGATGTGTAGAAGGGACGAAAAGTCGGCGAACTCTAACCGCGCGTAAAAAAATAATTCAATTCAATTCAATTTATTTTGTAGCGCCCAAAATCGCAACAACAGTAGCCTCTAAGGGCGTTCCAAGATATGGATGAGTAAAACATACACACAGACATATCAAAACAGGAAAAAACAACATTCATGTAAAGCAGCAAATGAAACATGGTCCAGTCATCCCGTGTCCTTAGACCCTCCTTCTCAGCAAGGAAAAACTCCAAAATATCCCAGGGTCCTGGGAAAAAGAAGAAACCTCGGGGAGAACTACAGTGAAGGAGGGATCCACTCCCATGGACGGACAGGCTATAGATGTCCAGGCCCGTGGGCCAGTTCGGTATGGCCACAGCTACCCAGGTGGGGAAGGAGCCGGGCGAGGAGGAGGGGAGGCCGGGCGAGGAGGAGGAGCCGGGCGATAATAAAATCATCGCGTTTTTAGAAGGGACAAAAGGCTGCCGAACTTTAATTGCGATAAAAAAATAAATCGCGTTATGGATTGCATTAATCTAGTCGTGATTAACGCTTTAACGCTGACAGCCCTTGTTTAAATATTATCCTTTATCATCTATACTATACTTACAGCAATAGTTTGAACTTCATAATTTGTTATCAGGACAGACCTTCTTACTGCAGTTACATAAACTCTCCATTTCTCAACAGTTTTAATCAAATAGCTTCTCTGCTCTCCCATGTATACGCTACGCCTTTCAGACCCGGTACCATGCAACCACACACGCAATTCTTACACCGCAAACCACCATCTATATAAGACCCTTCACCCTTTTCTGTTACATTGTCTTCCTTATGTACCCACTGTCCGTCCCTCCACACTCTGTATTTGAGCAGTTTTAAGCCTCGGTCAACAGCCCCGTGATGAATCCTCCGCTGAGGCCTGAGCAGTGCCTGGACTCCATTGTAACACTCGGCTCAAAGTCTATTGAGAGCCACCAGTGAATGAACGCCAGTGTGAGCTGTGAGTCACTCCTCCAGCTTCTTTTCCCACAATTCCAAGCGTGAGTCACAGGAGGCGCTCGTATGGGCCAAAGGAAGATGCACAGTAACATCTTGGCGTAAAGGCTGCGAGGATTAACTGGAATAATCGTGATTAATCATCGTTTTATTGTATTTTTTGGATAACTCTAATTGTTTTCTGGACTATTCAGACTCTAAAACATATGTATTTTATAACTAAGACACTCAAAAAGTAAAAAAAAGAATAAAAAATTCTGTTTTTCATTAATAATACACTTAAAAGATGCATTGTGCAACTTTTCTGGTCGAGGATCTGCCATCTGCTTGTCTCCACAGTGATGTTATTGCGTTGGGATGTTCAACAATAGGGCGTTAAACAAATATATATTGTATTTATTCAGTTACAGGTGTTTTATTTCTCAAAACGACCTCAAAAACGGCATTATTACTGTAAGCGCAGGTCAGATCTGACCTCTAACTTAGCCTGGTGATGGAGCTCGGGCAATTAAGGGCAAGTAAATGTGATACTGTAGAACATTTCAGGAAAAAACAACATGGAGTCAAGCAAGATGTGGACCCTCTACTAGAAAAGTTACACAGTGCACTCGCTCCGCCTACTTCCACCTCCGCAATATCCATCGACTCCGGCCCTCCCTCACTCCACAGTCCACTGCCGTACTCATACACAGCCTTGTCACTTCCCGTCTAGATTATTGCAGTTCACTTCTGTTTGGTCTTTCACAAAAAACTCTCCATAAACTTCAACTGGTTCAGAACTCTGCTGCTCGCATCATCACATACACACCTTCCATCAACCACATCACACCCGTCTTACAACAGCTCCACTGGCTCCCCATCACACACCGCATTCAATACAAAATCCTGCTCCACACATTCAAAGCCATCCACAACCTCACACCTCCATATCTCTCTGACCTCCTCCATATTGCCACACCCGTTCGCTCTCTTCGCTCCTCCTCCTCTCTCCAGCTCTCTGTCCCTTCTGTCCGTCTTGTTACAATGGGGAGCAGGGCGTTCAGCCGCTGCTCCCCGGCTCTGGAACACTCTCCCTCCTGACCTCCTCCACACAGACGCTCTCACACACTTCAAATCCAAACTCAAAACTCATCTGTTCAAACTGGCCTGTTCATTATAACCACAACTGCACTGTCCTTTCATATGCCTGATTTTAATGTAGATTTTAACTGTTGCTTTTACTGTTTTAATGTTTATATATATATATTTTTATATTGATGTATAAACTTGTTGTGAGGCGTCCTTGAGTGCCCAGAAAGGCGCCCTATAAATAAAATGTATTATTATTATTATTATTATTATTATTTAAATAATATAACTTAACAAAAAAAATCTCAATATACAGGGAGGGAATCATTTCACAGGCCATTCATTTTGGCAGTTCTTGTTGAATTGAAATTGAAAACCTCAAATTTTCCCAGTGAAATGATATACATTTTTTGGGCCACCCTGTACAATTTAAAAAAAGAAGAAGTCAGCTAATTAAATATTTGTCATCCCCCGACCAGTTGACGACTAAAATTATTTTAAATTGCAGCCCTCAGTTATTATATGTTATGGTTCAACATCAGAATAAAAGAAGAGCCTGGGCTGTTCTGTTCTTTCTGAAACATGTTCTGAACTCGTGATTCTAAAAAAGGCACAGATTTCAATAGGTCATTTTCGTTTGTTTCCAACCTTCTTCTTCTTCTTCTTCTTTTTCTTCTTCTTCTTCTTCTTCTTTTTTCTTTTTCTACTTCTTTTTCTTTTTCTACTTCTTCTTCTTCTACTTCTTCTATTTCAACTTCTTCTTCTTCTACTTCATCTTCTTCTACTTCAACTTCTTCTACTTCTTCTTCAACTTCTTCTTCTTCTAGTTCAACTTCTTCTACTTCTTCAACTTCTTCTACTTCTTCTACTTCTACTTCTTCTACTTCAACTTCTTCTTCTTCAACTTCTTCTACTTCTACTTCTTCTACTTCTACTTCTTCTACTTCTTCTACTTCTTCTTCTACTTCTTCTTCTTCTTCTTCTACTTCTTCTTCTACTTCTTCTACTTCTTCTTCTTCTCCTTCTTTTCCTTCTTCTTTTCCTTCTTCTTCTTCTCCTTCTCCTTCTTCTCCTTCTTCTTCTCCTTCTTCTTCTTCTACTTCTTCTACTTCTACTTCTACTTCTTCTTCTACTTCTTCTACTTCTACTTCTTCTACTTCTTCTTCTTCTACTTCAACTTCAACTTCTTCTTCTTCTACTTCAACTTCTTCTACTTCTACTTCTACTTCTTCTACTTCTTCTACTTCTTCTCCTTCTTCTTCTCCTTCTTCTTCTCCTTCTCCTTCTCCTTCTTCTTCTCCTTCTCCTTCTTCTCCTTCTCCTTCTTCTTCTCCTTCTGTTTGTCATCCCCTGACCAGTTGACGACTAAAATTATTTTAAATTGCAGCCCTCAGTTATTATATGTTATGATTCAACATCAGAATAAAAGAAGAGCCTGGGTTGTTCTGTTCTTTCTGAAACATGTTCTGAACTCGTGATTCTAAAAAAGGCACAGATTTCAATAGTTCATTTTCGTTTGTCCACTTACAGAAAGCAGTTTTAGCCCTTTTATCTGTATCTTTGGCCATTATCGAGCTCTAATCCTGACGCAAACGAACCCGGAAAAAGCCAGAGTGAGGTTACAGCCCTAATAAGGTTGACTCAGTGAAGTCAATCTGTATCAGCTTCTGTCGGTTTAGTTCAGGTTGAGGAGAGACTCTCAGCGGCGTTTAAAGGTCTTATATTACGCAAAATTGACTCTTGCAAGATTCTGGCCATGTTAGAAAACGGTTACTTCCTCAAAAACAGACCTGGAGCTGTGTTTTGTTTCATTCACACATGTTTGAGTAACGATTTATTATTATTTGTCCGCATCTGCAAAGCTCAGAATGCTCTGGTCCACCTCGTGATGTCATGAAGCGATAGTTTTCATGTTGTCAGCTACATTTGACCTTTAGTTCAGTAGATAAATGAATCTAGTGAAGGTGTTTTCACTATAAGAACTTAGCCTAAATATACAGTTGGGGTGGACAATATCTTGATATTTAAAATATACCGAGATATTTTTTCAACTCGATATGGATTTTGACATAAGATATAAAATAAGATATCCTTTATTTGTTCCACAATGGGGAAATTTCAGTATTGCAACGCAAAGTTAAGAGAACAGCAAGAAAACGGTAGCAGCAATAGAAGTGCAGAATTACTTTAAAATAGACAAACTCGATAAAGATCTATAAAGATAAGGATTCTAAAATTATATACAGTGATCCCTCGTTTATCGCGGGGGATACGTTCCAAAAATAACCCGCGATAGGTGAAATCCGCGAAGTATCAGCTTTATTTTTTACTGTTATTTTACAATGCAATACTTTACTGCAGAATGAAACAAAAAATAAAACCTCTTTTCAGGCCCAAAATGTGTTTAAGAAATAGAAATATTAACGTTTTCTTACAAATAACTATAATAGTTTAAAGAACGGTGTTTTTTTATATAGTAATGAATACAAGGTAGGAAACATTGTCACTCGCGTATTTCACAGTCCCTCCAGCTGCATCTCTTCGTCCTGACTCCGCTGCGCTGTAGCGTCTTTTTCTACTGAAGGCTGCGCGACCAAGTGTTAGTCCTTCCTCCTCTTCTTTAGTCCTTCCTCCTCTTCTTTATCAACAAGATACAGATTCACTGTAAAAAAAAAAAAAAAAAAAGCACTGTAAAAAATTCCGCGAAGCCACAATAGGTGAAGAGCGATATAGCGAGGGATCACTGTATACAATAAATTGTCTTAGTGATCCCAGTGCAGTTAAGACTGAATACAGTGGCTACAGTTTGTACAGTGCTTTAAATAACGTTCACTATATCTTTAAAGTGGCTACAGTATCTTACAGTAAATAAATACATTTGTAATGGATAAAGTGACTGCTGGACGTCTTATGTATTGGTCACAGACTTGGACATATCGTATACATCTATATAATTCTTATATTTCCTTCTGATTTCGCTGCCTCTTGTTTGTCTTCTCTGTTCTCGTCTCCTCGTCCTCCCCTCGTGTCTCATTCACGGCGGCGTCACAACAGCCTGTGAACGCCCAAAGTGCCAAAGCTTCAGCACCACCGACCTTTTCCACCATTTACCTCCTCAGCATCAGCAGCACATCCTCTGTCACAGAGAGAACACTCATATTCCACTGAGTCGTGTCCTTTAGTCCCACAGAAGCTGAAGCATCAGGGCGAGAGAGCTGTTTTTTTCAGCGTTTATAATTTATGCAAATGAGCCATGCTGTTTTAAGTTTCGTTTAAACAAATGTTTAAAGCTGCATTAAACACGTCACTGTTTCAAACAGGCTGATGTGGCTCTGTCCGAGTTCTGGTTTAGATGTTGTAAAGTTTATTTGTGCAGAAGATTTGAGTGAATAATCTGCTGTAGAGTTGAACTTGTACAATCGTGTTTGGAAACGTTCAGTTTGATCTGTGCAGTGGATTGTGGGATACCTCAGATCTGTGCAGGGGATTGTGGGATACCTCAGATCTGTGCAGGGGATTGTGGGATACCTCAGATCTGTGCAGTGGATTGTGGGATACCTCAGAGCTCCTGGAGGAACATGGGTCTGTTAAAATAAGGAACCTCCAGAGCTTCAGGCTAAAGGAGCTCAGGGTTCTGTTCTCGTGTGGTTCATGTAAACACTTGAGTTGAGTGTTGTTATTTTTGAATGAAAAGAAATTTAAAATCTGAAATTGTTCCAACATGAACGGCCTCTTTGCACTTCAATAAAAAAAGACCTTGTGGAGTTTGTCATATTTGTTTTTGCAGTAGTTTTAGGGGGTTATTTTTCATGTACAGATATAGAGATATAGCAAAATATATTGAGATATATTTTTTGCTCCTTATCGCCCAGCCCTATATACTGTACAGAGTTTGTGTGTTAAACATGTGTGAATGAAACAAAACACAACTCCAGGTATGTTTATGATGAGGAAATATTATAATATTGATCAAAAAATAGTGTAATATGAACCCTTTTAGTCAGAGAGTGGAAAATACTGCAGCTATTCCACTTTCCCATGTGCACCTTTCTCTTTCATTTTCCAGTTTTTACAGAACAAAAACCTGCACATGTCGCATATTCACTTCTCCATAAAGTTCTCCCATAACCCCCGTAATCTAATCTCTCCTCCATTATGCGGTCTCATGTTCCTCTTAACACTGTTCGATTTCCTGTTTTCAGACCGACCATATTAGGAAGAGGTCGAGATGCCTTGGCTCCTTGTTTACATTAACAGACTCTCTCAAGGATCCTGTGGTGTGAGCACTTAGCATTGAGATAAGCAGAGAGGGTCCAGACATGACGCTGCAAGAATCATAATAACATGCATTTGTGTCCAGACGGGTCTAAAATCATTTGGCATTAAAATAACAGAGTGCGACAAATGCTGCCCTGTGTCTAAGATATTCTCCTCTTCCTCAGGGTGCATTTTACTCAATAATTTAAAGGTTCTTCTGCTGTATATTGCGCAAAATTGAGCCTTTATATGAGCTATTATGTTGTTACATCATCCAAACATACCTGGAGTTGTTTTGTACGGAAGTGGGAGGGCCTCACAACAAATACGAACGCCACAACACCACAAAAAATCACAACGGAAGTGAGCGAGGGACTCTATTTTCTGACGGACCGAGCGGGAAATTATTTACGACGGTCGGACAGTGACATCGATCCTGACCACAAAACAATAAATGACTCTTACTTACGTTTTCTACTTCTACTTCTTCTACTTCTTCTTCTTCTTCTACTACTTCTACTTCTACTACTTCTTCTTCTACTTCTACTACTTCTACTACTTCTTCTTCTACTACTACTTCTTCTACTACTACTACTACTACTACTTCTTCTTCTTCTACTACTACTACTACTTCTACTACTACTACTTCTACTTCTTCTTCTACTACTTCTTCTTCTACTTCTACTACTTCTTCTTCTACTACTACTACTACTACTTCTACTACTACTACTACTACTACTACTACTACTACTTCTTCTTCTTCTACTTCTTCTTCTTCTACTTCTACTTCTTCTACTTCTTCTTCTACTACTTCTTCTACTACTACTACTTCTACTACTTCTACTACTACTACTACTACTACTACTACTACTACTACTACTACTACTACTACTACTACTACTACTTCTACTTCTTCTACTTCAACTTCTACCTCAACTTCTTCAACTTTACCCATTCACTTCCCGATTGATCCTCCTCGCTTGATCCGTCGGAAAATCGAGTCTCGCGGCCACTTCCTTGTGGCTTTTTTTTGGTGTGTTGTGTTTTTTGTTGTTGTGTTGCA